>CAIGRK010415331.1:0-11550 GCA_903798315.1 Fraxinus greggii | reverse complement strand
CTCTCCATATCCTAGAAAAACACATTTTAGGGATCTTGGTTCAAGCTTACCTCTTCTTTGATGTGAATAAGCAGTGCAACCAAAAACTTTAGTCTACTATAATAAGGTATTGTTCCATACCATAGTTTTTCAGGAACTTGAAAATCAGTGGCACTAGAAAGACTCCTATTTATAAGATAAGTAGCCGTTTTTAGGGCTTTTCCCCAAAAAAATTTAGGAAGACCAGAAGTGTAAAGTATACATCTCACCTTTTCTATAAGATATCTATTCATTCTCTTAGCAACTCCATTTTGCTAGGGTGTGTATGTTACAGTTCTATGTNCATACCATAGTTTTTCAGGAACTTGAAAATCAGTGGCACTAGAAAGACTCCTATTTATAAGATAAGTAGCCGTTTTTAGGGCTTTTCCCCAAAAAAATTTAGGAAGACCAGAAGTGTAAAGTATACATCTCACCTTTTCTATAAGATATCTATTCATTCTCTTAGCAACTCCATTTTGCTAGGGTGTGTATGTTACAGTTCTATGTCTTAAAATTCCAGATTCTTTACAAAATGAATCAAACTCTAAATTACAAAACTCAAGACCATTATCAGTCCTTAGTGCTTTGATTTTCTTGTTGGCTTGGTTTTCAATCATGAGTTTCCATTGTTTGAAAGTCTTAAAAGTATATGATTTATGTTTTAAAAGAAAAGTCCATATTTTCCTTGAGAAATCATCAACTATAAGTAAATAGAACCTGAATCCACTTAGAGTATTTACAGATGCTAGACTCCAAATGTCAGCATGTAATAGCCCAAGATAGAAGTAGATTTATGCGTTCTAGTTTTGAGAGGCAATCTTTTCTGTTTTCCAAAAATGCAGTTTTCACAAAAGTCCAAATTTTTGATTTTATCTTTACCAAAACAACCAAGATTATTCAAAACGGCAAGTCCCTTTTCAGAAATATGACCAAGTCTTTTGTGCCAAATCAAACAAAAGAAACAGTGTAGATCCCATTTAATTTCAAAGAGGAGATAACATATTTACTTCCTTGTTTAAGTCTTAGAAGACCTTTATGAATCATGCTATTATATTTGTCATCTAATTGACCCAAAGAAATCAAATTTCTTTTCAGTTCAGGTACATATATGCAATTTTCAAGTTCAAGGATGGAGTTATTCATCAATAATTTGATCTTTCCAATTCCCTTTATTAGACAACTCATGTCATTTCCCATTTGAATTTGCCCTTCACTTAGTTCAACAAATTCGGAGAAAAATTCTTTATTGGGACACGTGGAAAGTACAGCCAAAATCAAGGACCTATACTTTTGGGTCTCTTCTGGTAGTACTCACTAGAACCACACCTTGAACATCATATTCATTCTTGCAGACCAAAGTTACAAAACAGACAAAATGTTTTTATCTTTCATATCTGAGATTTTCTTGAAACAATCTTTTATCATGTGGCATGTTTTACCACAGTAGTAACATTTTCTTATTTGGTTCTTGGATTTCTCATGACTTTTATTCTTATCTTTGAACCTATAGTTATGAGGTTTTCCTTTCTTATGAGGATTAGAATTATATGTGGATTGCTTCTTAATAGGATTTCATTTCTCCTTTATGTGCAACCCCTCCCCATATTTAGAGTCACTGGACTCAACTTTTAGTTCAAGATCTTTATTTCTTAAGGATGAGGTTAGTATATCAATGGTAAGATCTTGCCCTCCATATTCTAAGGCAGTTCTGATATCCTTATATTTATCACTAAGAGAATTTAGAAGAGCAACAACTTTTCGGTCATCAGAAAGTTTTTCATTACAGTTTTCAAAGTCCTAAATAAGTTTTGTGAATCTGTCAATATTTTCTTCCAAATCAGAGGAGGGATCAAATCTAAAGTTATAGAACAACCTTAAGAGATAGCATTTATTAGGCATAGTCTTGGTCAGGAAAAAAGCTTCTAGCTTAGTCCACAAAGCTTGTGCAGAGATAATTTCTCCAACTTTTCTAATCACATTATCAGATAAATGCAAGAAAATAGAACTCTATGTAGTATCATCTAGTTCTTGTCTCCTATAAGCACTTGTTTTTGTACCCCATTGACCATCAAGGGCAGCAACACATCTCTGTTGAAGTAATAGAGCCCTCATCTTTTGATGCTAGAGACTGAAGTCTCCAGTTCCATTCCATGTCTCAAGTTCAAACTTATGTGCAGTAGACTTGATGAAGATATATCCACAGATTGCAATTATACAACACACAGAGTATAGTAGTTAGTGCAATTTCAGAAATAAACAGAAATGAGTGAACAGCTAAACTAACAAGGTAATAACAGATATATCTCTATCAAGGCAATACTCAAAACAATGTAATGATACTGCAGAAAAGAAAATGTTATCGTTTTGGAAAGGTTTAAGGGATGGTATTCCTTGATTCCACTGTTCCCTCAGATTCCCAGATCTTCACAAAAGATCTTGGACAAAGGAAAGGAATGGTAGGTTACTTACCTTAATAACCAGTTTCAAAAGAAAACACAACAGCAATTACAGTAAGTAAAGAGTAGGAAGTGAATATCGAAACCTGAAACCTTAGTGTTTGAGAGTGAAGAGAGCATTGGGAGAGTACCAGAATCACACCAAGGAGTCCAGAATGAATGCAAGAAAGCAACGAGTCACCAAGACTCAGTGAAACTCAACAGTGAGTCACACACTCAACTAGGAATGGTAATGAGTTACTCCAACTCGCCTGACTCAGTACGAGTCAAAAAAAAGACACCAAGACTCAGTAGAAACACAAGAGTAACTAGAATTTACAACGAGTTAAGACGAGTGAAAAAGAAAAACAATTTTTTCTCACAAAGAACGACTCGTCCACCCGAAGAACCTCATATCTACACCAAGAAACCCAGAACAGAGACCCTATCAAATCTTAACACAGAGACAAAGCTCTGATACCACTTGTAAGGCCCCAAATCAACAAAAACAAAGGATCGAAGTTCACAAACCACAAAATAATTTGCAGAAACATAAAAGAACACGGAACACGTGATTTTTCACCCCGTTGGGTCCAGATGTTTAGTCACAAAGACTTAATCACCCGTTGAGTATCCACAAAGGATATAACTTTAGATATACTAAGAATAGAACAAGAATCAGTACAAATGTTCGAAGAAACCATAGTTTCTTCAGTTTAACCTCGCCTCAAATACAGAACCGTAACTATACAAAATCAACCCCTAGACTATACACAATACATACGAAACAGGATTGAAGAATCACTAAGATCGATTACGGTACAAAGTAGAAGAATCCTAGACTTTCACTCAGAGACAAAAGGGAAACCGAGAGGCGAAGAGTGAATAGAAGACTCTCGAATACCAATCACCCAAAAGCCAAGTCAACCAAGTAATATGAACAGTTAGCATACAAGGGCAGATGATCAACGATGTGTACTGCTGATTAGATTAGTTCAAAAGAGGTCAGCCCGTTTCACAAACGGCCCAACAGAATAGTATAGTGAGGCAGCCCATTTAGTTAACATTTTTCATTAAGATGTTGACGAACTTCCTCTTCAATTTATAAAAAAAAAAAAAGGTGGATGCAAGGATCAAATAAACTTAGGAGTACAAATTCAGAAAAAAGCCGTGTTTACTGATAGTGAGTAACATACAAAGGCATTTAAAACTTGGTCATATGTGTGGGAAAGCAACTCAACTAGCTTGTCATGCTACAGAAACAAATGAAGGATACCAACTGCTTATCAACGCCATTGAAGAAGTATCTATGCAGATTACTCATCGATGCTTCTCCGAAGGAACTGAATATTTGTAATGATGAGAATTCTCAATTTGTACGATTCGTTCCAATATTTCAATAACAAAAGGACGTGAGAAATATAAAGAAAAACACAGCGTTGGTTCAAGAAGGTTTAAATCCAGTATTGAGCCAACAAAAATTTAAAGGCGTCAATATGCATTATGCAAAGGATTAATGAAAAATGGAAATGAGCTATTCATTTCCAAACAATCATAAACATTTTTATGTTTTTCTTATTTCACCTGTAAATCAATTTTCATTAATAAGATTTTATATGTGTACTAACAGTTAACGTTCTTTTCTTGTAGGATTCAAATTCGGACTTATCTGCCACTCTCAAGTTGGCCAATCTTGTTTTTAGTAGTCCGTGGTGTTGATTTGCATTAGCATTCTTCAACTCTCAACGTAATTTTCTGCTCGATTTGTCTATGTAAATCAAGAAATAAAAGGTTTATTTTGGTTTAATTGTAGCAACAACTCTATCATTGTATATATGTGTATTCTTTTGATTGATTTCTATGTTCACTTTTTGCTATTTGGTACCTTATGTGGCCAATGTTGAAGCAGTAGTTAACATGCACTATCTTTTATATTAACTTGTGTAGTCAAAATAGAATTTGTCTTCTCCTTATTTTTGGCCAATTTTAATTCAATTGTCTTAACAATTGCTTCCACCTGAATGGTTCATCCAACAGTCAACAATGAGAAATATGAACGTGTAGTTCCAAATGAACAGCGTATTTTATACACGATTGCTTCTTTTGCAGTTTTCATTTCTGAATTTTCAACGTTTAGTGATCGACTTGTAGTTAAAGACCAGCATTTGTCACACAACTAGAGCAATCCATTAATGCGTGTGGCTCCAATCACTTGATTTTCCCTTCTGAAGTATGCCTTTTTAGTCATGAACTGCGATTAGATAATCTCGACTAATCTTGGTAAGTAAAAATAGAATCATGTAGAGTAGGGATCCAATATCAAAATCGTCATCTTGTGCACACCCAAGGGTCCACAATGTGAGAAGGGTGGAATGGTGAAATATTCACATTTCGATCAAACAAAATAAACAAGTCATGCAAAAAGAACAGAGTCGATGTAAAATTATGGGTGGTGGTGAATGTAGAAAAACAAAGGGAATAAAAGGCAAGGGAAAACAGGTTCCAGTCCTATATAAATCTTGTATTCATTTCATTTCATACATCTTAATTTGGCATTGCAAACTCCAATAGCTGGGACGATGTGTCCGGGGCTCATGAATCCAAAAACTCAAGAAAATTACAAATGTACAGAAAAAAATTCTATGATTCTTCACAAATAATGACTGTCAAAAACAGTAACAATAAAAAAAAAATTAACAGGTCAAAATATGATTGATTTGGTTACTCCAAGATTAGAATAAATTGAGAGAGTGACGGATCAGAATAGATGTATATATGGATTATTATATCAATTTACAGTGTCAATGTATAATTTATTTATTATCAATCAAAATGTATGCTATTGTCATATCTAGTTAGTTAAAGACTGCTTATTAAAATCGAAAGAAATGTTACAACATAATCGAAGTAGATTTTATTCCGTATTATCTAAATAGGGTCCTCCTACGAGTCTAGCTAGCTAGTGAACAATTCTTTGAGGGAGAGAGTGGGCCGCTTCCTACAGACAAACATTGACCCAAGTGGCGTTTCAATCTTGCATGTGCTCTTAATAAAAAGAATCAGTTCATTATTCGAGGCTTCAAAGGTGCTTCTTTAATCTTTAATTCTCTAGATCAAGACTTCAACTTACTAGTCATCCCTCCCCTATCACCCCTATATTGGTTCTTGGGCACAATTTATCATTGGAATTTTACAAGATCAATATTGATTGATGCATCAAGGATGAATTTGCTAGTTTGGGGGAATCATATGGAATCAAGCTGTATGGTGTATCAGGACATGTTCTTCTCCCTATGATGCTTGCCTTATTCTCGAGGTTGAGCTTATATTAGATGAGATCCTTCTTTTCAAGGGGCTTGGGATTTCATATATTTATGTTGAGGTTGACTCGACTATAGCTGTTTATTGCTTCACTAGGGATGGAGGACTATGAGAGATTCAGGGTACTCATAGACAAATTAGACACCTCTTCTCTTTTGATCGTGATACTATTTCCCATATCTATTGTGAGGAGAATCAGTTTACGAATTCACTTGCCTCGAAAGTCACCACCAAGAGTATGGACCAACATTACTACTAGATTAATAGATATAGATTGTCTAGCTTTAGAGGTTTGTAGTTTAGAACTCATTTGCTTTCATTATATAGGGAGAACTACTCTTCATTTACTAATTTCTTACCTCTTTTACTACATTTGGTGCTTTGATGATCTCTGGAGGTCAGATTTTTATGTCCCCCCACCTTTCTTGTACTCTCTTCTTTTTAATGATATATATATGATTGGAGAATCCTAATCCCCATCGACCCTCCTTGATGGAGCCTAAATACTCTCTAAGGATACGATGATGTCTTTGTGTTAGATATTTGATGTAAGTGGCAAATCTGTGAAAAAATGGACTAAAATTAATATGTTGTAAAAGTCAAAGAGTAATGTGCAAATAGTAGAAATTGAGTTATATTAGGTCTATGGTTAGAGAATGGAAAAGAAGGAAAAACAGCGCCGGAATTTCGCTAGACTATCGCGAGACTTGGCTCGAGCGTTAGAAACAGAAGTTGTGTCGCCAGCCTGTGTCAGGACATCGCTCGAGCGACACAATGTCTTTGTATTTCGTCAACTCTCGCTCGAACGACGGGGTTATCCGAAAAATTTAAATCGCGTTTTTAAGGCTTTTTGTCCGGTCCGTTCAACCCTAAAATCTAAACTATAAATATCATACCCCTCTGAACGTGAATTCTAAGGTTGATCATTGTGAAAACATGTATTCTTGATATTCTCTTCATCAAATTAGCTCTCAACATTCATTCTGTGATTAGTTATTGGCGGTGCAAACATCAAATTCACAATCCATATATCAAACTGCTATTTCCTACATATCTGTCAGAGTTCTGAAGATCAAGGGAATGTGACAGGACTTCTAGTTGAAGAATGCGGAGTTCATCGTCGATCCACAAGAGATAGATCAATTCACGAAGACAGGAGTTGCTGTAGGAGTGCACAATCCATGAGAGCTTTGAAAACTGTAGCTAGAAGTTGATGCATGAGCGCGAAATCCAGGAGAGCTGTGGGAATTATAGTCAGGAGGTCAGAAAGTATTAGTGGTAGTCGATTCTGGCGGACTGTAAGATTGTTAATTGGTAAAGTGCCCGGAGCTTTTACCCATTTGGAGTTTCTCCGTGATCATTTCTTGTGTCTATTTATTGCTTTCATAACCGCGGTATTTCAACATAGGAAAAATTGAATTGTATGATTAACCATCTAGAGATAATTAATAGTGACTTGTTGCTAATTAATTATTAAGTTTTTAATTCCGCATAGTTACCTATTCACTCCCCTCTAGGTATAGTTTGGGTCGAACTTCGTATTTTCAATTGGTATCAGAGCCTTATTTCGATTCGTGACCCTTAATTAGTTCTAGATGAGTCGGTCTTTGCCCGTGCCTCCATTTTTTGACGAAAGCAACTATGCTTATTGGAAAGTTTGAATGAGAGTTTTTATTAAAGCATTGGATGGACATATTTGGATAAGCGTTCAAACTGGGTGGACTGCACCTTCAACTACTATTACTGGTGTAGCTACACCCACTGATATTTCACTCTGGACTAAAGATGACTTAGCTAGTGTAACTGGAATAGTAAGGGCATCACGCCCTATTCATGGCCGTGTCAGTTGAAGAGTTTAGAAGAGTATCGATGTGTGAAACTGTTAAAAATGTTTGTGATATATTAGAAACCACACACGAGAGAACTAAAACTATTAAAAACTCTAAACTGCAGACATCTAGGTTTGACGAAATTAGAATGAAGGATGATGAATTGTTTAATGAATTCTATGTTAAACTTAATGATATAGTTAATTCGAGTTTCAACCTAGGAGAGAAGATCCCCGAGTCTAAAATCGTTAAAAAAGTCCCTACCTGAAAGGTTTAGACCTAAAATCACCGCATTTGAAGAAAGTAAGGACTTAGATGCAGTTAAGATAGAAGAACTCGCAGAATCCCTACAAACCAATGAACTCACCATATCTCAATCGAAAAAGGCTAAATCCATGGCCATGAACACTATTAGGAAAGAAGAGAGTGAGTCAACTCATGTTGAGACACTTAGAGATTACGAAATAGCTTATTTCGTTAAAAAATTTCAGAAAGTGATGAGGAATAGGAGAAAACCTCAAGAAGGAAAAATGATGTCCCCAGGAAATTCTCGAACGATAAGCGTGAGAAGAATAATACTAGGACTGCTAGTAAGAAAACTCAATATGTTAGATGTCATGAATGTCAGGGTTTTGGTCATTATAGGAATGAATGTCCTAATTTGAAGAAGAACATGAATAAAGGAAGGCGTAAGGCATTGTCTGTGACCTTGAGTGATGATGAATCAGATTTGAGTGCTAAAGGTGCTACCTCTAGTTTTGAAGATGAACAAAAATTTATGGCCTTCACATCTATATCTATGATTGAATCCGATAATGAAAGTGAAAAAGTTGAGAATGAAGAACGTAGTGAAAAATCTGAGGAAGAGTCGAGGATGAAACTGATATTCATAAGTCTTATCGAAAATTATTCAAGGAGAGTCTTAGAATCAGAAAGGTCAATAAAGCTATTCTGAAAAAGGTAAATGAACTTGAGAGAGAGAGAGAGAGAGAGAGAGAGAGAGAGAGAGAGAAACTCATACGTGACCTTCAGGACTCCTACAAAAATGTAAATGAGTTGAAGCTTGTTATTGAGAACATAGAAGCAAAAATTAAATCCTTAATAAGTTATCTTGAAAAATCTAATACTTAGCTTCATTCGTTCATGAGTGGTACATAGAAACTCGATAATCTGTTGGGGATGAACAAGCCTACTGAAAATATGCATGGTCTGGGTTACGTTCAAAATGGTAATGTTACTGCTAGTACATCCAAGACCACGTTCGTCCCAACCATCAATAAAGGTTGAAATACTGTTAATCCTGAAACCAAGAGCATGAATGTCTTTGGATCAAGACCTACTAGATAATGTAGGGTCAATTGTCCTCTATATCGACAACAACCTCCTAGCAGGTTTGAACCTAGTTTTATTCTCACTTGTCACCATTGTGGCACACTGGGACACACAAAACTTAGGTGCATAAACTCACGACTAGAAGTAAAAGTCAGGATTTCTCAAGCAAGGTAAACTTTCTCGCCAATCAGGTTAGCCATTTAACTGAGATGATAACTCAGTTAACTAGAATCACTTCTACTTCTAAGAAGATTTGGGTTAAGAAGAGTGACATTTCTAGGTCGGATGATCAGCTGAATTGTTATGTTGCCCACGTGGTACTTAAGGCTCAAAATAACTATATGTTGTATCTTGATAGTGCTTGTTCTAGATATATGTGTCGTGACAAAGCCTTGTTCTCTTCTCTCGATGATTGGAATGGCGGTGTAGTTACCTTTGGAGATGGGGCTACTGCATCTATCCCAGGTAAAGGTGTCGTTAATATATCTGGATTACCTGCTATCTCAGATGTGTTTTATGTGAAAGGGTTAAAGTCTAACTTGTTAAGCATTGGTCAAATATGCGATGCTGATTTTGAGGTTAGTATTCTCCAGAAAAGGTGTACTGTGTATGACTATACTGATAACATTGTCCTCGAAGGTGATAGAACTTCAGACAACCGTTATGGAGTTCTTCCTAATTCTAACTACATGTGCAGTAATGCCAAGATTGATGTAACTGAACTGTGGCATCAACGCCTTGGTCATTTGAACTATAAGATTTTGTCTAAACAAGCCAAGAAAGAACTTGATAATGGTTACTTAAGATTAAAGTATTGATAACACTCTATGTAGTCCGTGTTAACAAGTTAAATAGCTGAGAGCAACTCATAAACAAACCTCTATAATCTTGACAAGCAAACAACTTAAATTACTCCATATGGACTTAATGGGACCATCTAGGATAGAGAGTTTTGGTGGTAAATACTATATCTTGGTTTTGGTTGACGACTTCTCTCGATATACTTAGATTGAGCTATTGAGAGAAAAATCTGAAGTGTTCAGTCTTGCATATCGTTGTGCAAAAGGCTTAGAAATGAGAAAGACTTTACCATATCAAGAATTCGTAGTGATCATGGAAAATAGTTTAAAAACTCGAATCTTAAGAACTTCTGC
Source organism: Fraxinus greggii (assembly GCA_903798315.1). Taxonomy (NCBI): domain Eukaryota; kingdom Viridiplantae; phylum Streptophyta; class Magnoliopsida; order Lamiales; family Oleaceae; genus Fraxinus; species Fraxinus greggii. The sequence goes on along the minus strand of CAIGRK010415331.1, from coordinate 1,458 downwards.
CTAGAGGAGGGAATCCAGCATTAGTTCTCCTAGCCGATCACTTCACAACAAAATGGGGTAGTTGAGAGAAAAAATCGTGTGCTTCAAGAAATGGCTAGAGCCAATACTTATTGGTAAGGAACTAGCTATGCAGTTTTTGGAGGAAGCCATCAACACTGCGTGTCACATCGTTAACATAGTTTATCTTAGACCTAAAACTGATATGACACCATATGAGATCTGGAAAGGTAAACGGCCTACTGTCAAGTACTTTCCTGTGTTTGGACAGCAAGTGCTATATTCTGAGAGATAGAGAAAATTTAGGCAAGTTTGATTCGAAAAGTGATGAGGGAGTTTTCCTAGGATACTCCGAAATAGTCGAGCCTATCGTGTATACTATTCTTGTACACGGGTTGTGATGGAGTCCATCAATGTAGTGTTGGATGATGCATGTAGTGAGGGGGAGATTGGGTAGAGCTGAAACACTTGAGTGTTGATCTTGTCATGGTAACTGAACCTAAAGAAACTTTAGTTCCCGGTCCCCTACACACTTTTAATAGTTTAGATACACCTAATAAGGAGTCCACAGCCAATGATAAAACTAATCCTCCTAAAGAACCTTCGTCCAGAATTAAGACGAGTGAATATTATAGGGAATTTAGATGAAGGGATGAGACTTCGTAATAAGGTTTTGAACAATCTGACATATGCTAGTTATGTGTCTCAGATTGAGCCTAGGAAAGTCGAAGATACCCTTAGAGATGAATGTTGGATAAACGTGATACATGAAGAGCTAAATCAATTTGTGCGAAACAACGTGTGAGATTTAGTTCCTAGACCTAATGGTTGTAATGTTATATATACTAAGTGGATATTTAAGAATAAAATCGATGATCAACGTACAATAACTAGAAATAAGGCTAGGTTAGTTGCCCAAGGATATACTCAGGTTGAAGGAGTTGACTTTGATGAAACTTTTGCCCTGGTTGTTATATTTAAATCCATCAAAATTCTTCTAGTCATTTCCTGGACTCTAGGTTACAAATTATATTAAATGGATGTCAAGAGTGCGTCCTTGAATGGAATACTTCAGGAAGAAGCCTTTGTTAAACAATTTAAAGGATTTATTGATCCAAAGTTTCCACATTATGTATATAAGTTGAATAAAGCTTTATATGGTCTTAAACAAGACCCTAGAGCTTGGTATGATAGACTTACTACATTTCTTATAGAACATGGCTTTTTAAGAGATGGTGCGGATAGAACCTTATTCATCAGACATATTGAGGAAACCATCATGATAGCTCAAATCTACATCAATGACATTATATTTGGTTCTCCTATTGATTTTCTTGCTCATGATTTCATTGAATGCATGAAGCAAGAATATGAGATGAGTATAATTGGAGAATTGAATTACTTTCTAGGTCTCCAAAATAGCCAAACTGATGATGGGCCATTCATATCTCAATTGAAGTA
>CAIGRK010415323.1:0-12494 GCA_903798315.1 Fraxinus greggii | reverse complement strand
ATAGTGAATTCGTGCAATATTAAAACTTTACCGTGCTTGAGTGAAATGCGTCTGTATGCGTGCACATTCAATCAATAACGAGAAAAACTACATTCGTGACTCACAATTTACCAAGCACCAACAAAATCCGACATTGAATATTGCAGAAGATTGTCACTACAAAAAGTACATAAACTTGGTTTTGGGACATGAATTTAATCAAAACCAAGATTAAATTCAGTTTGACCTCTGACTGAGTTCGTGGGAATAGAAAAACATAACTACACAAATTAAGTGAAACAAAGAAATTTTTGTATGAAGCATTGCAAGTGCCTAGCTTTTGTGTGTGTTAGAGAATTATGCTTACTGGCCCAATCTGCCCCCAACAAATTGCAGCCCATTTTATGAATCAGAATCTCTTTGTTACTGTTTCTCAAATCTCAATGTGTCTAGACTCCAATCGACCAAATGGTTAGTGGACAATTATCGCTGATTTTGTAAGTTTCTTAGGATAGTTTGACGTGATTTTTAAAAAGTGAAAAACAGCTTTTGAGATTCAAAAATTATTTTTAAATTCGTTTAACTAATTTTATGAATGTTTCTTCTAATTAAAAGAGTTTTTAAAGGAAGGTGGTTCAATGTGTCTCCTTTAAAAGCACTTTTGGAATTGAAACATCTTCTAAAAAGTAATTTTCAAACAAAAATTAAGGTAACTTCCTCCAAAAACTCTTCTACAAAAAGTAAAAGTCATGTCAAATGGGCCCTTGGTGTAACTGCAATACAAATATCTAAGAGGAAATTACGCCATTCAATTTTTTAACTTTTGAAATCTCACAGTTACTTTTACACTTACTATTTCATTGTTGCTGGTTTTTACATTTAAATACAAACAAAACAAAGACACATACCCAAAAGCTTTAATCACATATTTGATTGTTTGTAAAAAAAAAAAAAGTTATAAATGATCTAAAGAAAATACTTTCAAATAATTGCTTTTACTTTTCTTAATATTAATTTCAATCAAAACTTTGCCCGAAATTTTATTTTCGTCAGATAAGGGGAGGGTTATTTAAATTGATATTCGGATAAAATAGTTTTTGTGAGATGAGAAATATGAATCTTTAAATCCACTTTACTAATTGTGTAGTTGATATAGTACATTTGCTGTTTTATGTCAACAAGCTTTTGGCACCATTGTTATTTAAGGTCAATGAAGAAGGTTGAAATATTCATAGTTGAGTTTGAGTTGGAGTTGGGTAGTACAAGTCATTAGAAGGACAAAGTTAAATTTTATACTATAAACGTTATTGAAAATCAGATTAAAATTGGAAAAATTGGATTAAAATCGAAAAATAGTCGTTATTGTTGACTTTTATTAGACGAGTGAGATCCAATAACAGCTATATTTTAAATTTTAATTGACTTTTAATTTTAACCGAACAAGCACATAGTGCAAATCAAACCAATGCAAGCTAAGTAATACCTTCAAAACCCTATTTAAAATACTGTAAAAACATTATTGCAAATTGCGAAACAGGAGACAATAAATCGAGCATATGATGGGAGACAACCAATCCTATATCCCTTTATTATTTTATTTGCATTAGTTAGCTAATATTGCATTTAGAGTATGTTTGCGTTTACATTTGCGTCTAACAAAAAAATTAAAAATAGAAAAATTCAGATTTTTAGTATAGGTCTAGTCTAAAGTTCTTAACAAGGTTACACAAGTCGTGATCCTAATAAGTTCCATAAAATTACATATTCCACGTCTTTTGTTGAAATTATTGTTCAAAATCATATGGAATAATATTAGGATATTTGAATTTTTTGCCCATGCGTCCACACAGGTTTAAAACGAGTTGTTGGCTAGTTTTTCAACTTGGAACTCGTTGTCCTTTTGGATGAAAAATTACCTATTTTCATCATGTTTAGGCACAATTTCGTGTAGTAGTGGTTAAAATCTATAAATAGATGATTAATGATCAATACAAAACACATTAAAACCACTTGAGATCCAAGTTTATTCCACTAGAAAGATTAAAACTCTTTTCTTTCATATTCAAAAGCCTATTTTCGTGTTCTTGATTTTTGAAGGAATTTCACTATTGTTTAAGTGTTTATTCCTTTTTAAGGTTTGATAAATAATGCAAACCATTTGCCAGAGTCTCTTTAAGCATCAAATTCAATCCGAGATGGAGCAAATATCATTTGAGGACAATGATTACGTGTTTAAGCCTTCATCTTTTATTCCGATTTTTTTTTCCCGTTTGTTATTTGTTATTTGTTTCTTCTCTATCTCCTTCGTGTGGAAACATCATTCCAACATCTTTACCTGAATTACACTTCGAATATTAATGATTATAATACAAACCATAATCATTTTTCTAATTCATGAGTAGAAGATATAGTTCCTTCATATTCTGACCAATAATTAGAAGTTTTCCAAATAAGTATTGGTCATTTTTTGCCTCACTATATGATTATAGTTTGTCTACAGGATTATAATTGAATTAATCAATTTGACTCAAACTGATTTGTTAATAGTTATTTATGTATAACAGAAGAAAATAAAAGAAGGGAAGATGAAAAACAAGGAAAGAAGTAAAATACTTGAATGAAGAGAGGATAGAAAATTTGAAGAACATGGAAACACAGTAAGAGAAGATGGCAACCTACCATGCAAAGATTGCGAAGTTGTGTTATCGATACACACACGACCAAGCTAATATAGTGATTTGTGAGAAACAGAACACGACCAAGAGCCACTGGCGGAGAGAAGGAAAAGGAAGAGAAAAGAAGAAAAGAAAAGAAAAAGGAGGAAAATAGAAACGAGTGTGTTGAGTTTTAGATGAAGAGATGCTGAGAGAGTGATTAGAGTTTATAATTTGAAGTACTGATTGCGTTATTAATTCTCCCTTTCTTGGGGACGTTGGAAATTTTACTGAACTGCTTAAATTTGTGTTTTCTCTCATTTGCTTTTATCTTTGGCTACATTTGTTATCAGGTTGTAGTGTTCACCCCAGTTCATCTTTTGATGTTATTTATATTTTAGTTTTCACAATAAATCAAGTTTCAATTAGTTCTCTACTTACCAGATCATGAAAAACAATCAAGAACAATCTTGACTGCTAGAAATGGCACATAATCTAAAACAAAACCTAAGCCGGATTATCTTCTAATCCCCCTTAATATCAACAGAAGTGCGTGCCATTGCAGATTAACTTCGTCGTTTTACCATATAACAGAAGATTTTGATGCTGTTACTGCTTGAAGGTTGTTGAAATGGCAATGGCTTGTGTGTCTGGTCACGCTGCTAGATGAATAGCGTTTTCAAGGAATTAAAGGAGTGCTTGCCATCAACACTATCAACATGAGAAGAGTTCAGCAACTGGGGTTACTCCCAGCAATATGAGAAGTGTTTTTAGTCCCAACACAAAGTTGACAATATCACAATCCTCTGATTTCTCAGACTATGTTTTTGAAACAGCAGGCAAATACCTGCATCCATGCATATTTGTACAAATAAAAGTTACCAGTTATACTTCTTCAATTACCTTTCTATACTCGAGCTCTATAAAGAATTTGGTTTTAGGTGCTTGTTTGTTGTCAATTCAGTAAAACCCTTCTGTATAATGTCTGATGTAATTTTCTGCTTATGGTCAACTGATGGCCTCTCGTTGGCAAATGTAATGAATAAATAAACAGATAGAAACTGAATATAATGCTGTAAGCACCATATACAAGTTAAATGCATATGTAAGCTATTAAGCAATACAATTAACAAAGCGCAAAAACCAAAACTGAAGAAGCAATATTTCATTGAATTTGGTCTTGAGCCAAGAACAAAATTTGATCTTCAATAATCAAGTTTATCAATGGATGGAAAAAGAAGCACCAAAAGGCTTCCCCTGTTACATTAATAATCCAAAAACTCCCCCAACTTGGCAGCTAAAACTTTCTTAGCCATGAGACTTAAATAACCTAAGCTAAAATCCATTCCTTAAATCAGTATAACAAAAAGAATCTACCTCCAACTCATTTCCTATCTTAGTCTTCACGGTGATGCCTTCCACACCAGCAACAATCAACGAGGTGGCCAGTCCAAGAAACATCCCGTGCTCGACAATTCCAGGAAGCCTCAAAATCAAGTCACTGGCTTTATTCAAATCCCCCATGTCCTTCTCGAAATACAAGTCAATAATATAATTGCCATTATCAGTAACAAACGCCTTCCCAGTTTCCACGCACTTCCTCAGCTCCCCCACACAACCTGCATCCGCAAACAGACTCACAAGCCTCTTCAAAGAATGATTCCAACAAAAGGGAATAACCTCCACCGGCATAGCCAATCCACTACCCCCAACATAATTCACCAATTTGGATTCGTCAACTATTACAATGAATTTCTTGCTAGCAGATTCCACCATTTTCTCCCTCAATAAAGACCCTCCTCGCCCTTTAACCAAATTCAATCCAGGGTCTACCTCATCCGCGCCATCAATCGCTAAATCGACAACAGGGTGAGAATCAAGATCGGATAGAGGGATGCCCAATGAAACAGCCTGTTCATGAGTCTTTCTCGATGTGGGTATCCCAATAATGTCTTTAAGCTTTCCCTGGCGCATGAGCTGGGCGATGCGGTCCACAGCATGCTTCGCGGTGGAACCGGTTCCAAGCCCAACAACCATGCCAGATTTCACATGCTCCACGGCCTTATAAGCGGCGATTTTTTTCAAATCATCCTGGGTGAGGGGTACAGACGGGCAGGCGGCGGCGGGGGAGACCATTAATGTTGGTTGCTCAACCGTTGCTTGATTTTCGGATACCAAAAAATGTGGGTATGCTACAGCCATAGTCGAGCAACCAAATCCTAATCCTGGTTCAATATATACCATACAAAAATGAAAAAAATTTGATAACTTTGGAGGCTACAACATGTTTATAAGCCTGGATGTAAGAAAATAACCAAGAAACGAGAGGTATATATAAATAGAGAGAGAGAGAGAGAGAGAGAGAGAGAGAGAGCAAAGTTCTCGTCTTTCTTGAAAAATAAACCTGGAAAGTTAAAGATACTATCGGGAAAGAGGAGATTTGAAATGGAAAACGACGAAAGGAGATGGATATAAAAGAAAATTGTATGGTTTGAATTGAGCGGTGTGATTTTTTGTGGTGAAGAGAAACGATTTTGTGTTGTTTGGTTGTGCAAAGGGACTAGGGTTTAGATTGAATTTATAGCGTGGAGAGGTGGAGGTGGGCCGCGGGCGTGAAGGAAACGCGGAGGAAAGGGGTTTAAAGTTGAACGGTGGGGGAGGGTGAGAAGAATGGGAATCCTAAAACCAACGACCGTCTTGCTGGGGACTTGTATACCTATTAAATAGGTCAATAATGCTTAGGTCTATATTCGTTTTTAATTTTCTGGGAAAAGAATGGTTACCATTTTTCTTTTATAACGGTCGATGTATGTTAAATTGCATGATGAATAAACAGTTGTTCCTTTGTGTTTCAAAAATATTTATCAGTTTTTTTTTTTTTAATTTCAATTTAGTTATAAAATTCATCACTGTTCAATCTACCGTCTTCCGAACAGGATCGAATAATACCAAAATCGATCCATCAAGTAATCGACATATGATATGTCAATTTATCACTACGGAAAAATATATAAGTATTAAATGAATATTACATATTTTAATATAAAGACATTGTCATAATCCTTATTACCATTTTATTTTCGAGGCTATAAAATAATCAAAAATGATCTAATGGATATGAGTTATAATGCTCATCATGAACGTAGCAACATTCAGTGTTGCCATGTGCATAGTTATAATACTCATTGTGGACATGACAACATCCGGTGTTGCCATTTATGCACAAAGCAACCATCGAATGTTGTCACGTTCATGGTGAGTATTATAACTCATACTCAGAAGGAGCATTAGATCAAAACTAATAAAATAATATTTGGTTGAATATGTAGAATTTTTATATGATTCCGTTGAAAAACTTTCATTCGATAACTTCTATTTTTTCAATTCAGTTGCAATCCACATTTTACAATTGATCTTTTTTTAATTGTAAAAAATAATTATTTTAGGCTACTGTACTTGAAAATATTCATTAAGAGAAACAGTTTGTAAAACATGACTATCATCTAAATTACGATCATCTTTAGTAGACATATTCAATACCCCTTAAATAATGTCTTCATTGGTAGATTCTTTCATCATCTTATTATTTTCGCTAGAGTAATACAAGAGGTGTTCAATATCCAGCGTTTTAGACTAGGAATGATTTCATGTAATTTAATTAATCAATAAATTATTCATTTTTCCAAAAATTATTAATCCTTTGAAGTAATAAATTCACTTAGTTCCAACATTATTACTATATTAAGTTTTTAGTATACTTTGAAGATCAATTATAGTATGATTATCAACTAAGTAATTTTCGTTAGTTTGGAAGATGTTGGGTGTTATAATATGACACAGTGATGAATTTTGAAATTAAATTGATGTAAAATAACCCTATCAAAACTAATTATAAAGTTTCATGACCAAATTGACACTATGCTAAAAGTTTAGTGATTGATGATGAAGTTTACACGGTGAAGAGGAAAAATCAATAGAAAAAGGCAGACATATTCTCCTGATTACAGTGGGAAATCTTATTATGCCAACTCGAAAAGAACCCAACGTTGGGTTCTTATGCAGTGATCTATCTGTATGGTAGGCCCAGAAAAACCAAAGACGTGTGATGGAGATTATGCGACCATCTTCCACCGTTGAATTCGGATGATTAATGAGCAAAAAGTTGTTGATGCAGCTGTCCATTTACAAGACTGCAGACTAGAAAATGACGCTTCTTTATTGAAACATGCTACGTTACCTAGGCCACATACGCCCTGTATGCCGTGGGCAGTTGCCCCGCGGCCCCCTGTTATTGAGGGTAGACTCGTTAAAATCCTTCTTGATTTTGCCATACATGGGAAATTTGTTAGGGACAGTTTACAAGGGCTGAAATGGGCGTCCCTAATTGACAATTTTTTTTAATTGTGAATGAAAATTTACCAAGTATGCGTCCGTCAAAATCCCCCTATATACCAAGGTTCTAAAAGCTTCACGACAGTGGTGTGGCCTATTTTCAGTAAACATTACTACATCCAAGTGGAATAAAAATTAATCAAAAATATTTATTACTTTGCTGACCTTGATTTCTGCACGGATGATGTGCGACAAATTTCGGTTTCACTCATATTCATAGTCTCCCATATGCACATTTAGATAAATCATTAGCAACACGTGGTCTTCTTTGAAGGTAGGGGAGGCGATGCGTGCACTCCCACAGTTAAATCATTCACTTACAAAAATGTATTTGATTGTTGGATGTGCTTAGACATGAGTCACAAAGGTGTTTGAATATCGGGAGTTAGAGTGGAATCTACTTATACAGGCTGAAATGAGAGAGAACAATGTTACACTATATGTGTAAAATCGCATTATCTTTAAATGACATTAAGTATGCGCTTTTATAATAAAAGATAAAAAATGATAACCGTTGAATAAAGAGACAAGTTATCTCTTCTTAACGGTCGAGACACCTTATTATTGACATCATTCTACCAGTCCTAGACTCAGGTACATTTAATGTTTTTTACTATTAATCACTCTATGGCCTAGATCCGACCTGTAATGAGTAGATTTGCAAGTTGACTTGGTAGTGGATGCTGTATATATGTTACATTAATTAATCACAGAAAATTTTGTACGAAAAATCTTATAAGAAATGTGTCTTGTAAGCCTAAAACTAATTATTCGATTTTTTTTCTAAATCAAACAATGACTATATATAAAAGAATCCACAAAAATAAGTGACAAGAAGAGAAAGATTTGATTGTTCAAGGGTACCAATCATGTCCAACCCTATGCTACAACATTTTTGCGCCTTTTAATAACCCAAAAAATCCAATAACGTAAGGAAACTTAAAAGTTGGTGCAAATTACAACTTATAAGAAAGCATACAAGATAATGCTGTCTTTTTGGATAGGGGCATGTGAATGGAATCCATTGAAAGTGGCAAACAAAGCATGTATCTTGCTTTCATAACGATTCCCCGCATATTCCACACACTTCATGACATTTTCTTCTAAATAATTTTTGGTTATTGGAATGTAAACACAACATATTCCTCTCAAAAACAAATATTTTCTATGCATTATCTTAGATTTCATCATCACACTATCTTTTGTTTTATTTTTTGAACCATACTTGGAGTGATGTGTAAGCAAGAATGTTGAATTTTATTGCTTATGGCTATTAAAAAATTGTAGGTTACTCGACATATAGTGATTTGCAATCTTGATTATCATCTTAGAGCATATTTAGCCCCTTTGACAAAGCTTTCCGAAAGCATCTTTAGGAGACTGTATAAATATAAGACGTTCTCTATATTGGAAATTCAATGCATAAAAATAAGTTTTCAGATGTTCTCTATTTTAACTAAGCTCTTTTACTCTGAAAAGTCAAACACACTCTCTTACTTTATAAAAATTGCATTTAATACGTATCAAATTTAAAAATCAAATTTGATATTTCTTTGATCCACCGGAGGTCTTATTTTCTAACATATCTAGTACGATATGTCGATGTTATTAGACATTATAACATGAATTTTGACCTCAAATTATCGTATGAAAAGAGCCACTCCGGAAATATCCTTGTTACAAAGATAACAAACTTGTGACCTGTTCTGATTGGCAATATAATTTATTCGCATTTTTCAAATTCTTTCATTTAGAACGAATTTAATCTCTTTTAATAAAGGTCGAGCCTAAAACTGTAATAGACTAGGAATTAGGAAGCTGGGTCAAAATCAAAATTAGGATTTGAATTTTAGCCTTATTGAAAAGTAAATTGGAACGTGTTCAATCTAAGAGAGTGTCTTGAAAGAAATGAGACTGGAATTAGAGCAGTCAAAGTTCAATGCTGACTCCCATTGAACAAATAGGCGGCCATTTCTCTTCCCTGCATGCATTTGTCATGCTCTAATAAAAAAAATGATTCATATTCAAAGTTATTATCAACGGTCAATTATTTGCCTAAATTTTCAAAAATCTCCTAGGCTCTGGAAGCCATATTTTGGATCGTAAGATAATAATAATAATAATGAAATAAATAAGAAGAAAATAAATACCAAATTTTACGTGAAAACTCAATAGGGGAAAAATCACGGAAAAATGAGAAGTAATCCACTATAATCAATGCCAATTGTATTTACAATACCACGATGCTTTCAATTGAAATATAAACTCTCTAACATTCAACATATTGTTGAATCTCTATATGTGAAGATATAGTGTGGAATATATATAAATATATATCTATATCTTTAGGGTCTAGATGAAGAAGAAAACATAAAATCCGTAAAAAAAAAGAATTAAAAATAACAAGGTCGCGCTGAGACGCCATCCAGTACAACCAAACAGGGACGTCGACGCCTTGACACCGGGCGTTCTGCCATTTTTTCACTCCAAGTTGTTTTCTTCATCTTAAAGTCCTTTTCCGAGCCAAACTTTCAATCCTTGATGAAATTTGATCTTCATTATTTAGGACTCTAAAAACCCAAACTCCTTAGATTTCTTCTACTCAACCAAACACCAAATTACATGAAATTTGGATCACACCACAACAAATCTCCACCTGAAACAAATTCCATCACAAGGAATTCCAAATCACGACTTCATCAATAAACACCACTCATCATCTTCCAAACAAGTCTCAATGGACTAAATCAATGACAAAAACCCACTAAATTCAAGCAATGTTCAAACTTAATAATAGTGAGTGGTTTTGTCATCCTTGATTTCTACCTTGCTCATTACAATATCACCACGAGCAATCACATCCTACACAAAATGATAGCTCACGTCAATGTGCTTGGTCCTCTCGTGAAACATTTAATCCTTAATCAAGAAAATTGCACTCTGACTATCATAAAATACTGCAGACATCTGCAAGTTTTCACCGGTTTTACCAATCAATCCTCTCAGCCATATTGCCTCCTTACATGCCTCTATAATGGTCATGTATCATGTTTCTACAAAGCTAGTGTATTTTGCAAAGTAGCTTTCCAATCGATAGCACAGCCTCCAAGGGTAAACACAGATCCTGTAAGTGATCTCCTCTTATAAGGATCTCCTGCATAGTCAGAATCCACATAACCAATGCCTCCATCTGTATTTCTACCAAAATGCAAACAAGCATCTAANGCCTCCTTACATGCCTCTATAATGGTCATGTATCATGTTTCTACAAAGCTAGTGTATTTTGCAAAGTAGCTTTCCAATCGATAGCACAGCCTCCAAGGGTAAACACACACCCTGTAAGTGATCTCCTTTTATCAAGATCCCCTACATAATCTGAATTCACATACTCAATGACTCCATCTGAATTTCTACCAAAATACAAACACCCATTAGAAGAGCTACTCATGTATTTGAAGATCCACTGCGCCGCTTTCCAATGTTCCTTACCAGGATTTGCAATGTATCTACTAATTACACTAACTGCTTGTGCAAAATCAGGTTTTGTACAAATCATAGTATACATAAGCGAACCAACTGCATTGGAATAAAGAATTCGAGACATTTAGTCAATGTCTTCATCTGACAGAGGACACAAGTTAGATGATAATTTAAAGTAAGCAGTCAATGGAGTACTACAACTCGGTCGAGCCGACTTGGCTCATGTCGAGCCCCATTTTGGTGCATCGGCTAGAGCCTAAGCCAGCCCGTGTCAAGGGCCATTTTCGGCCCGCCAAGCCGAGCTTTATTAAAAAATTAAAATAATAGATTTTACATTCACGAATTTTAAATTCACACCTGTATAAAATGCATAAATTTTAAATTATTTTTTAAAAAAATTAGATTTGTCACGGAAAAAGATGAGCCGGCTCGGTCCGCTAAGGGCCGAGCTTTCATTTTTTGGTTTAGCTTTTGCTGGACTCGGGCCAAAAATAGCTTCGAATTTCAATTCGACTAGGCTCATTGACACCCCCAGGTGTTGTGGTGGGGTGAGGATGTGATGAAAAGTGTTTGTAACCAACTATTTGAGAGTCGGGTGTGATGAAGAGTATTCGTGATCGAAAAATAACTTTTGATCAATTAAATTGATAATTTGTGATAGAGAAATAATACACGGCCTATTGATTTGATAATTTATGATCGGAACGTTCAATAATCGTGACTACTACTTAACTATAATCATAAATTGTATAGTATTGTGACCTTGATATACTAATTAATAAATTCTTTTAATTATTTATTTAATTAATAAAATTTAATTATGACTTGGTTTTTGAAGTTTTAAAACTTATTTCTTAATTTTAAAATTGTATAATTTAACCAACTTAAATATGTAATGTTCCTTTTTTGTAATTTTTAATGGTATTCGGGTCATTAATGGACACTTGTTAATGATAAAATAACTAGCTTACAATGTTTGGTTAACCTAATAGATCTAGTGAACCGCACCCAAATTGTAAATGTTTGCATATATAAACCATGTAAGATCCCACTGAAGCCCAGTTGATGATGACAGAGGAGCTTGGGTTGATCAGGCATCGAGAATTTTTTCATATGTACACTGGGCACCAGCCTAATTTCGACTATAAAAGAATATTTATTGCAACCATGAAACTACAACCACCTCCCTAAATGGACCTAATTCACACGCCCTTGCAACTAGTAAGAAGTTAGACAAGTAGAGAATGTTAGGTCGAACCACAAAGTTTGGATGCCTAGGTAAAGCTCATTTAACCTGCAACACCATATGGTATGCCTTAGAATCAAAGAATGTGGGATCCGAACCCTTGGCAAGAATTATGGTGCTACCAGAATTTAAATGAAATGCGTGTTTCTTTGAATCGCGTTTTATCTTATTGCCATTCATTGTGATGATGACACGTTGAGTCATCCTAATCGTTGGCTGAATTTTCTGGAAGACTCTTTTAATTGTCTTGGATGTTTCATTTTGGGAACTTCTATACTTCTCTAACTTCTGGTTTTGTTAGAAACTCTTAGGGTTTTCTTTTTCGTGATTTCTCTGCTCAAATATCTGATTTGAGGCTGTAATCTTGAGCATTTTATTCTCTGATTGTGATATTCTATGTGAATATCTGTGCTCATGTATTTGAGAAATAAGTGTTCTGATTTTATGTCTGTGTATTGATTAAACGATTTGTAACTTTCGTTGCCAATTTGGGGCTGTATAGTGCAACTGAGCATAATCCAACTTGTTGGATACTCAACGGGGGATGTAAGCGTTGGATCTGGTCGCCGAACCTTCGGAGCTTAGGCCGAAATAATTCTTGTATTGATTCTTTAATTTTCTACACTATTTACTTTCTGCAAATTCAATTATTTCATATCTTGAGAAATAATATTGTGTGATCCCGGCCCTACAGTGGTATAAGAGCCAAAACTGAGGAGCGTGATACCTGGATCTTGGAGGAA
>CAIGRK010415289.1:0-10335 GCA_903798315.1 Fraxinus greggii | reverse complement strand
AAGTGAATTGCTTTATTAGTCTAATCATTGGTGAGATTCATCTCTCATATATGTGTGGTTATACCTTGGTTCAGATAAGTGCACATAAAAAGAGAATTTCACAATCTTTTCCCTATTTGAGAACTTCATGGGAATTAAAAGTGGCTGAATTATTTCTGTAGGCTATATATTAAGGAACTCTGGGTAGAATGTCTTCTAATTTACCGTTATCTTCTGGTAGTAGAATGCACTTCTGGGAAAGAGTGGAATGTTTTAGGCACCATACTGAAGATGTCTAGAAACCTATCTTTATTTGTGATAATTCTATCACTGACCAGGAAGTATGTTTCTCTACTGTTCTGATGGTGTGAATATATCATCTGGATTTGTGCGCATGTTATACACGTAGCTTTTTGTTAGATCTTTTATTTCTGTGACGGATGTGTCATTCTGTGTCTTCCAAACCTGATGCCCATATTATTTCCCTGTGATTTTGTCAAGTCAGATACTAATTCTTTCGTTAGATACAGTTATTTTCTGCAATTTATTACATTTCATGTTTTATGTTCTGTGATTTTAATATTCACCTGTCACCTGATTTATGTTGGTGCAGTATTTGGAACTTATTGTTTCTTCTCTTTGCTTCCCTTTCTTTTGGTTTTTCTGAAATTTCCTTTTTGGCTTTAGTGTATAGTAAAGCTGCCGTTAATAGTTAAAATTCAACATTGGCAGCTATTTTTTGTTCCCCAACCCTATGAAATTATACCCTGTTCTTTCTGAGAATAAAAATTTGTTTTGACAAGCATTGACTGGCATGCTTAATTCTCATCTTTGGGGCTAACAGATAGATAGTATCATGTCAACAAGGACAACTACCGAAAATGAAGCAAGTAGAAGATTGAAGTCAGAGTTTCTTGTTCAGTTTGATGGAGTGACATCAAGTTCTGATGATCTAGTCACCGTCATTGGTAAGCTTCATGCTCTAGCCCGAAAACTTAATTGTGTTGGTTGAACTTGTTGATGCAGTCCTACTTCTGTAGAGCTTGATCATCTCTAGATGTGAATAATGGCATATATTTTGCAATATCCTTACGGCAATATTAATTTGATCTTTTCTTCTCCTAGTACTCAAGGAATTGATCCGTATGTTGTGAGTGCTGTACCCAAAAGCTCGCATCTCAAAGTTGAGCATTGCCACATATATTTACTACAACATTATATCGTGCTTTGACTTGATAGTTTTCAAATTCTACTAGGAAGTCACAACTATAATGTAGGGTCCATTGTTATTTTTATTTTTCTATGCAAGGCTTTTGGGATTGTGTTTGCTTGTGTTCAAGTGGGTGAGTGGGGGGTCAGGTAGGCTGGATCCGTAAAGGTGGAGGATTATTGTGGGGAGTGGGAACTGATGCCTCTGGATGAACATTGAGTTCTTGTTTTTGATTTTACAATGCTCTCTATGCTAGCTGTCAAAGTATTTGAAGAGTGATCATCTATATGTACTTGACAAACTATTGAGTTGTCTTGCATTTTAAACGAAACAGCAAGTAATTTTGTCTGATTCCCCAACCTATGCTTAATTGTCTACAGCTATGGAATTATGGATTAAACTGAACTGCAGTCTTCGTTGCAAATTATTCAAAGTTGTATGAAATTAGGTGCTACAACACCCTGATCTACTCGCTGTTTCTTTTATTAATGGTCCTTATAACTATATTGATAAACCCATAAGTTCTATATATGCTGTCTTTAACTATTGACCTGTGATGCTCCGACTCTTCAAAATGGCCGGGTACTCGTGTCGACACGACACGACACGGGTATTGGTATGAAATACGGGGCGGGTTCTCTAATTTTCAAGTCGACACGGCTGCGTCTGGAAGTTGGGTGGAAATAGAACAGGTGGTGTCGAGGGCGGCAACGGGAAGAAGCAATAGCAGGGTTGGAGAAGACAGAGTTAGAGGATTTATAGCCTTAGTTAATCTGGATGTGGGATGGAAGCAAAATACACGACGACGAGAAGAAGCAGACGAGAGAAGACGAAGGGATTATGGACCCAATTAGGTCTTGTATATAATGATGGGTTAATTGTATGTGTTGGGCTGGGGTAAAATAAATTTTAGAATGGGCTTTGGTTATATGAGCTAATTTTGTTGGGTTACAATAATTTTTGTATTTAGGGCTGGTGGATGTATATGTAATTGGGGCTGTTTTGGGCTTGATTTTGTTGGGTGGGGTAAGATGATTTATTTGCCGCTTAATTATTATTCAAGTGTTTACATGTGAATTTTTGGGGGAAAAAAATTAAAGGTTAAAAGGTTTACCCATGTACCCGTGTCCAAAATTTGGACTCTTTTAAAACATGTCTCCGTATCCTCCATTTTAAAAAATAAAAGATCCCACACTTAAATACGTACCCGTACCCGAGTCCGAGCAACTTAGCTATTGACACCATTTGCAAATGGTTTAGAAAGTCGGATTATACATGAAAACTCATCCAAAAGAATGCTTTGTACTTTCTGTAACTTATTACACAGAGAGAACAAATTTGCAGAGTCTATAAGGTAATTTTTTTTTTTCCTTCTTTTCTTCTTAATATGCAAATCCTATCCACATCTGGGTTTCCCTTTGGTGGTCAGGTTGATGTCAATAATTCAATATGTTGATTTTAAACGAGGAAACTAGTGGATCTCTTATTCGTATCTGTCCTTATGTTCGTGTCTACAATCTATACCATAAAGAGAGATGCGTGAAGACCTGCCAAGCACACACATCTCTATATCTTTTAGTGATGCTTATTTATTTGCTTTACTGTTAGTTGTTTTGACACTTGTACTTGAATTATTGTAGGTGCAACCAATAAACCACAAGAATTGGATGATGCAGTCCTTAGAAGACTGGTGAGTATCTTGATGCATGAATCTTGTGTCAACTTAGCCTCTAGGGAAATTAAATATTCAATGGGAGCAATTTAGTCTATTTTCTATGAGATTATATTCTTGTGTTATAGTAGTTTCATGTTCAAATTGATGTTCTAAGTACATCGAGATTTTATGGATTTTCAATTTGATAAATTGCTAAGACCAGTTTTTCAGAAAAGACGAGGATATTGCCTACTGGCTGGTCACATTTAAATTGGTGAAGTCTGATATTGGCAGTGCATTTGCACTTGACATATAGGGCAACCTAATTTCTGGCCTTATAAAAGATATTTAGGTTATATGATTTGACTGCCGTGACCAATCGTGGAATTTCCTGATTGGCAATATCTCTAGACCTGAATTTCTCTCCTGCTATTCCCATGTAATTATTGTTGAGACTGCGAATATTCAATATTCTTTTTTTTCCTTGTCATGGGAGGAAGTCTTTTAGCTAACTTGAAGAGTTGGACATATTGGGAAAATGTCAATTATAATATACGAACGATGTGATTTCAAGTGGAATTTCCTTATTGATTTTTGTTCAAATCTTGAAACAGGTGAAGAGAATATACATCCCTTTGCCAGATGCGAATGCCAGGAGACTTCTTTTCAGACACAAACTCAAGGGTTCATTCTCTTTGCAAGGTGAGAATATGTTTCTAAATGATGTGGATATTAATTTACTAGTTTACTGTGCTGCAAGAGATAACTATTCTACTAGTTGACATTGTTTCCTTCCTGTGGCTACAGATCGAGAATTAGAGAAACTTGTGCAAGAAACGGAAGGTAAGATAAGTTTCAAATTTGAGGCTTTTGGAACAGTGTGATCACTGTCTTATTAATGAAGGAAAACGAAAGAAGATTTAGAGGGTTTATGAGTTTAGATTAACTACAAAGAGATGTTTGTCAATAGTTCTGTCTTGTGACTTCAGGCCTTGAGTTTAGGTTTCCAGTGCTCGCTATTGAATTTTTTGTGCTCCAGGAGATACAAGAGAACTCAGCCTTTAGCACTACAACAAATTAAGGTCTTGTTCTCAATAATTTGGAGCTGGCTACATAAATCCTTTTCAAGCACTCCGTTGATTCTTTGCAATATCTATTAGAAGATCTGAGAAACTAGCTCACTTGCAACCACAAATAAGCCATGCTAGTTTTGGTCTACCCCTCCTCCTAACATGTTACACTGAACAAAAGCCTCTTTTAGTCTCCGTGAGAAGTGTTCCAAACACTTAAATCCCTTAAGTTGTCCTTTGCCGGTATCACCTCCACTCAGTTTATATTTTCATTTCTTATCGTATTCATTTTAGCATGACCAAACTTCCAATCTTAGCATTCTTTTTATCGCTATCTATTAACTGTTTTACGAAATTTGGGTTTTTAAACCTTGTAGGGATCTTTTGAGCGTAATGTCTTTCCTAAACTGCTTTCAACCTCCTCTATAAGGTAGTATCATTTAATTTAAAACTCCATGTATTGTTTTTGTAGGGTATTCTGGAAGCGACCTAAAGGCTTTGTGTGAAGAAGCTGCAATGATGCCAATCAGAGAGCTTGGCACAAACATTCTCACAGTCCAGGCAAATCAGGTAATCCAGCTATAATATCTAAACCCCCTCGCCCCCCATTCGCGATTGAATATCAAAATATTAATTGGTTCAAAGTTGTAGGAGTGAGCTTTGATTTTACAGCATTACATATTTTTCCCATAATCTTCTCTCACATTCGCAACAATATGAGCAACTCAACTATTTCTGTTCCCATGTATCAGCTCAAAATTCTCTAAAGCTGCTAAATTCCTTCTCTATGTGCAGGTAAGGCGTTTAAGATATGGAGATTTTCAGAAGGCAATGACTGTTATTAGACCCAGCCTACAGAAGAGCAAATGGGAAGAGCTTGAACAGTGGAATCGGGAATTTGGCTCTAGCTAAATTAACAAGGTACTAAGTTATGCCATGATCAAAAATTAAAAAAATAAAAATAAATAAATGAAAGAAAAACCTGAGCAACGAATGCTTTTTAAACAGTATCATGTAAATATGCATTGATCGAATATGATCACTCAATTAGTGAGATTAAAAGTTAAATTCTACACTTTACTTTGAACTACTTCGATACTTGATCCTGTTTGGCAAGGGGTTTTTTTGTTTATTCAAATTTATTGTCATTCACACATTTTTGGGGCTCACAATTTTTATCAACTTTTTAACAACATATTTTGTAAATTTATATAAAATTTATTAAAAATTTGATTTTTATATTGTTGCACAAGCTCCGATGATGCTAAAAGTGAGATGATAAAATAGTTGGCCGCCCTATATACCGCGAAAATGGTATAGGTGATAAAACACCACATGGCGTGGCCGGCCACTGCCACAGTGAAAATTCCGACGTTGAAGGACATGCCAGATAGCATGATCAAGCAAGAGCTATAACCCACCACTCGAACACCCAAGCCTTGGCTTTAAAGGTGGCGCCCCGGAGGTTTCAACTACCTCCGCTAGCAAGAACACAAAGGTCAGAGCCAGTATGTACATGCCACGGCGGCCGTTTGGCCACCCGTCAAACAGAACCACCACATCTTTGCCACAAAAAGGGTCAGGTGCATGGCCACGTTAGTTCATACTATTATTGCACATGGAATCGGGTGCCATGGCCGCCCATGGGCCATGGACGTGGTGCCATGGTCATGGTCATGAGACCTTTTTCGGGGAGGGGAAGAGAAATTTGTGCGGGAATTAGACAAAATTGAAGACGAGTATTTAGGGGGAGGTGTCGATTATTCATATGCCTCTAGTAGAGAATATCAAAGATGCAATATAAGTGAGGTCATCGTTAAATTTTAGTTCTCTTCACGAAGTTTAATCGCATACTCCATCTAGGGATGTCAGTTTGAGTCGACCCGAAAAAAGCTCGAGCTGGCCTGGCCCCGCGGTCGGTAGAGCCGAGCCGAAACTCAGGCCAAGTCTCATTTTTGGGAAATTGGGCCTAGCCGTGTGGCCCGTATAAAAATTAAAAAAAAATGGAAATGGAAGGGAGGAAAGAGACAGCTGTGTACCTGCCTATTTAAAGCAACTGTGCTGCATTTGTGTTATATATAAAATAATAAAAAAAAAAAAGGCTCGACTGATCCGTTGAGGCCCGAGCCAAAATATCGGATCGAGCCTCAAATATTTTTTTCGAGCCTTTGTTCGACTCGACTTGGACCAAAAAAAGTCCGAACCCATTTTGCTCGAACCCGAGCTTCTAATTTCGGCTCGTTGCCACCCCTAACTTCATCTTGGCATACTTGATGTCTCTATCTACTATCTAATAACTATTATTTGAAACTTGGTTGTTTTAACTTTACAGGGATCTTCTGAGAGTAATTTATTTCCCCAATTGTCCTCCACTTTTCTATAAGATACTTTAATCTAATTTGAAACTCAATTTGGGGTTGTTTTTGTAGGGTATACTAGAAGCGATTTACATGCGTTGTGTGAAGAAGCTACGATGATGTTGAACAGAGAGCTCGACACAAATTTATTTGGATTTTGCTAATTTTACATTAAAAAAAATGTATATAAGTGATTACCGATAATGATGTAGAGAGAAAAAGTTGATTGTATTTTAAATTGACAAATGATAGAGTTTCATGTAACATTGTAATTCATTATATAAATTTTTATGCACGTGTAGTTGTAGTAAAATCCAATTTATTCTTGGACGTGAGTCACGTGACAAGGGGAATTTGTTGTAGAAAATAAATTTTAGAGGAGCTCTCATAATGTTTGAAAAGGCAGAGGGTGTCCATGTAATAGTCAAATACTTCAAGGACGTGTCTGTCAAAAAAAGGAAAACCGAAAGGCTCGCGGATCTCTGGAAAGGGAAGAAAATGATTGCGAAAAGCTCTGAATAATAAAACTCGCCGGCTTTCACCGGTCAAATCAGAGGCAAAGAGTTATTGAGTTCCTATAATTTTGATTTTCATTGCAAATGGTAAGGGTTTTTGGGTTTCTTTGTTCATTTTCTCGGTGCGTTATTTCATCGAATAGTTTCAATGCATTCGTCAAGGATCGAAAATCAAGCTTGTGTTTATTATTATTATTATTATTTTAATTCTTTGTGGTTTTGCTGTCAGTGACGCTTCACACAAATTTGGGTGACATCAAATGCAAAATATTCTGAGATGAGGTTCCCAGAACTGCTGAGGTCATTTTTTTTCTTTTGATTCTAGCTTAATTTTGATAAATTTGTGTCATATTTCCACTGATTGCAAGTAGTAGTTCATGTTTGGCTAAGCTTAAACAAAGTTCTAATTGAATCATTTTTTTTAGTTCGTGAATGAGAATTAATTATTAAATTTTTTTTTTGCCCTTTTAGGTTTTAGTCCATGATGCTCTTAATAATTAAAGACGTGGTAACCTAGGCCGAAAAGATGCTCCTAATTATAAAATAGCAATAATTTTTTTGTTCAAGATTAAAGCAATGAAATCTATGTACGGGTATCGGATAGGTAGGCGAGTGCTATATTTAGCTTTGTTTCCATCTGTATATATTGTTGTAGCATGTAGTAATAACTTTATAGATCTTTGATGACTTAGTACTTTGGTGCTCGGATGCATGCAGTATTACTTCCAGCGTCTGTTAGTCATTTTTCTTATTATGTAACATATTCGTCAATATTAATTTTTAGTAGTGATTGTTGTTGAGGAAACATTTGTTTTAAGTTCTTTGATCACCCTATTATCTCTGTCAATATTAATTTGTAGTAGTGATTGTAGTTGAGGAAACATTTGCTTATTGAAAAAGAAGTGAATGTACATGTTATTATAACAGTACATTTTGCTCTTACTTTGCATTTTAGATCTTCATGGCATGTCGTGTTTTGATAGTTTTTTTATTTTTAATTTTTTTCCCTCTTTCCACTTCATAATCATTAAGAAAGAGAAATAAGATCATATAAACCCCTGAGGCACAAGTTTTTTATTTTCTTGTATATGTCAACTCAGTTAAAGTAGGAAATAGTTTATAGACACAGTCTGAAATGATAGTTTATAGACAGAGTCTCAAATCCAGGATAAGTTCTGATTGTAATTGCTGTGGAACTTTTATTTTTCTTGTATATGTCAACTCAGTTAAAGTAGGAGATAGTTCACAGACGTCGTCTCAAATGACAGGATAAGTTATGATTGTAATTGTCATGGAACGTCTATGGACTTAAAATGTTTGAACTTGCGGTTCCAGGAGTTTATTTCTGAATAAAGACGTGATGGGAAAATATATCTCCTTGGTCATCTTTGTTTTTTGAGTCATATGTAGGAAAACCAATGTTCATGTCACGATCTATACAGCAACTTGTATGTTTAGGTTGGTTTTTTTATATTTGATTTCTTTTCTCTTGCTACCACTGTGTACACCATGATGCACAAGCTTGTGTTTTCTTACATGATACTCCACTCTAGCTAGATAGAGGTTCTTTGATGAAGTAGCAAATATCATGAATAATTGTTTTAATTTATAAATACCACATCCATTGTTTATTTGATAAAGCACTCCTTTTTCCCAACCTGTCCTAGAATTCCCGTAGGCCGACCTTTCTTATTCGGCTCCTGGAGCATTTAGGTAATGCTGAATGCTAGATGAATTGGGGAAAATAGAATCTCTGCTTGGTCATATTTATTTTCTTGATCAATTTTGGCGAGTGTTATGTTGCTAACGTAGTTAATATAGCAACTAGCGTGTTTCCTGAATTCACTGTACCTCTTTTGCTTTATATTCAGCACAGTGCCCGAGGCATATTATCGATGGCCAATAGTGGGTCCAATACCAATGGAAGCCAGTTTTTCATAACTTATGGAAAGCAGCCTCATCTCAATGGATTGTATACCATCTTCGGCAAAGTGATTCATGGGTTTGAGGTACTGGACATTATGGAGAAGGTATGGTTTTATACCTTTCAAGTTTGGTTGACGATATGATTTTTCAAAAACATTGATTTACATGTGTATTAAGCTGAAGAATTGTTGGCTTGATTTTCATTCTGATGTCAGGCTTCTCCCGAGCTACTAATAGTGAAATGTGCGTTAGTTGCCCATTTTAAAATGTTAATCATGAATTGACCAGATGGCGTCTTTTTTGACGGACGATGGACTAGAAAACTACTATTCATGAACATGTCCTTGTATTTGTGCAGACTCAAGCAGTACCAGGAGATCGGCCTCTTGCAGAGATCAGGATCAATCGTGTGACGATACATGCTAATCCACTGGCTGGTTAAGTGTAAGTTAAATCATCATGTAATTGTACCCCATTTTTATGGTTGTCAAGGAACTGGGGAAATTTTCATTCACAATATAAATTTTGTTGATTAATCCCGATTCCTTTTTGCTGACTAGCTGATTGATTTGTTTGATAGGATGGAACATACGGTACTAGAATTTTATTTGCTGTATTGTCTAATCAAGTCAAATATCGCATACCAAATATTATATAGGTTTTAACAATTGATATGGCTTCCTCATGCCCGGAGTTGTATCTATGGTGATTTAGTGGGCCTTGATTCTTGTTTAGTGCATTAAAATGTATCACGACTCTATTGGTATTGGATGAAAATGATGAATGTGATTTGTAAACTGAAGTATTGTCGTCATAAAATGAAAATTTCTTTCAATTTAAATAAAAAGAAGTGTGTAGACCAAGCTACCCCATTATCTAGTCAATTATTCTCTGCTTTTTCCATCCCGGACCACATAGTGTGGCATAGATTGAAGACCACTGCCAATTGNGTCATAAAATGAAAATTTCTTTCAATTTAAATAAAAAGAAGTGTGTAGACCAAGCTACCCCATTATCTAGTCAATTATTCTCTGCTTTTTCCATCCCGGACCACATAGTGTGGCATAGATTGAAGACCACTGCCAATTGGTTCAACTGTAAAATTCACCACTTTGTGGAAGAAATATGAGACCCCAAAAGCCAAATTTTCAAGCCATAAAAAGGGGAAGGTTCCAAAATTCAAAAAAAAAGAAGATACACTTGTTCTGGTCGTTTTCTGTGTGCCAACAAATGGCTACTTAGAATCTTAGACTTGGAAAGTAAACTAAAAGGCCAAAATAAAGTGTGGAAACAGTGTATATGCTTTTTCTAGCAATGGAGTTGCAGCTTGCTGGCTTTCCTAATCACAAAGTCATCTACCATCATTACAGTGGAAAATCCTTTCCGCTAATATGGAGGTGAGTTTTGATGAGGGCAATGTCGGACCATACGATCTACTTTTGCTTGAAAAGTACAGGCAAATACAAGCTGAACAGATGAGCTTGGGATGGCCCGCAAGGAGTAGCGGGCATACATACCCATGTGTAGGCACGTGCCAATCCGGGTCCCCCCATTTTGACAACCCTACTCACACGTGTAAACATATGCATGCAGCCACAACTTGCTATAAATTTCATCTGTTTTT
>CAIGRK010415197.1:0-12675 GCA_903798315.1 Fraxinus greggii | reverse complement strand
CCCACCCACGCGCCTTTTTTCCTTACTTTTAGGGAATTTTGGTGGGAAAATGAATTCCAATTTTTTGGCCAATTTTTTTTTTTTGGCAATGTAAATAAATTTCATAATCAGTTATAAAAAAAAATTTCACTTTAATAGATAATTTTCATGTAAAACAAAACCAAATGAATACTAAACTTTGATGAAAAATGATTTATTTAGAAAAGAAAATTTTCGTTTTTTTTTTACTTTTTGGCAATTTAAACAAATTTTATAACCAATTGTGAAAAAAATCACTTTAATGGACAATTTCTATGTAAAACTACGCCAAACGAACACAAAATTTAAAAATTTTTCACCCAGAAAATTATATCAATTAAACACATTTAATTAACAATTTCCTGTAAAATATTTTTTAGGCAATTATTTTCACTGAAATTTATTTTTTTTCACCCATTTTTCAACATTACAATCAAACAGACCCTTACAATTAAATTGATGAGAAACGTTACGTGTTTTGAAGGTTAACCCTTGTCTTTTAGTAGTAAAGTTGCGTGCTTCATAGTCGCACCACCACCAACATGAGAGGTTGGAAATCATATTTAGGGCGTGTTTGGTAGAGATTAAAATTAAAAAATTAGTCATTATTATTAATTTTTATTAGACGAATGAGATTTAATAACGACTATATTTTTAATTTTAATTGATTTTTAACCTCTATCGAACAAGCTGCTAATTTCTAGAAGGAAAATTTCTAAGCTTAACCAACGAGCCACATCATCATCCTGTCAAAAGCGTCACAAACAAACAAAAAATAATGGCTGGACCTGGATATCCGCGTCATGTTCTTCCAGAGAGCACGATGCTCATCACGCAGTATCCCAATATTTATCTGCCACGTGTTAATTTCAGTCTGCAATGGTAACAATTTTTCACAGTAGTGAGTTGTTTGTGAATTAATGGTTGACAAAATTTAGCTTGTGTTTTGGCCCATTTTTGAGTAAAAGATAATTTTTGAATAGTAATTGATGAGAGAATGTGTAGTAAAAAAGTGATGAAAAATTTTAAATTTGTGTGTAATATTATTTTATTTGAAAAATATATGATTAAAATGAAGAAAAAGAAAAAAATGAGAAGTAGAAGGAGAAAAAAAATGGTGGCGAAACACAGGCTTATTGATAATGTTTGGTGTAACAAAATCTGAATAATTGATTTAAAAAATAGTTTTTGAGCCTTTTGGAAATGAATTGTGAACCTACATGGAGCATGATTGGTTGTTTGTACTCACACATTGAGTGAACCCAAAAAAGAGAACGTTGACACGAAAGACCACCACAAATTAATTCTGTCCCTAGATTTCTTGCATGATAGTTTCTAACTTTCCACTGGGTTTCTGTTTTTTTCTGCTTACAGTAGTTATTATTCATGTGGGTTGTTCTTCTGGTACACAATTTTTGTTCTTCCTGCTCCACGCTTTTAGTGGCTTGAAGCATTTTCTGTTCATATATATAATTTTTGGAAGTTTGAAGCCATTGGGGTACAATTTCGATGGCTTCAATTGTGAAAAGTTTCTGGGCAACACCTTGTTTTGCATTGAATTTTAACAAGAAACGTCATTCTAGATCTCAAATTCAGTGTTTAGCTAGTGGGGATTCGGCTGCTGCTGCATTATCTGTAGACTCTGTTAAAGTGAATGGGAATGTTAATGGAGTATCATCTTCTGTTGTGAAGGAAAAGGAGGGGACTGACAGGCTTTCCATTGAGGTGGGGCATGGTCATAGGGGTTCAAATGTAGAGGAAAAGAAAAGGGAAAAAGTTTCAGAGGACGTAAAGTTGGAGCCTTTGTGGGATGATGGATATGGAACTCAGAGTGTGAAGGATTATCTTGAATTAGCCAAAGAGATTATTAAGCCGGACGGGGGGCCACCGAGGTGGTTCACCCCAATCTCCTGTGGTCCGCCTTTAAAGGATTCACCAATTCTTTTGTTCTTGCCAGGTAATTATTTGATGCTAAATTTAAAAGTTATCGATTTGAAAATTAGCTTGAGAATATGGATGAACTTTTTTATCC
The DNA here is from genome assembly GCA_903798315.1 of Fraxinus greggii. Classification (NCBI taxonomy): domain Eukaryota; kingdom Viridiplantae; phylum Streptophyta; class Magnoliopsida; order Lamiales; family Oleaceae; genus Fraxinus; species Fraxinus greggii. Next base: position 10,625 of record CAIGRK010415197.1, on the reverse strand, counting down.
GACATAAGAAATTATTCAAATAATTCCAAGCATAATCCTTTTTGTGTAGAAGTTTTACATTTTTTTTTTTAGTTTCAATTCAATTTTATACTCGCGTGCAGGAATGGATGGTCTTGGACTTGGTCTCATTCTGCATCACAAGTCTCTTGGCAAGTAAGTCCCGGATATCTGTTTGCTGAAATCATACGAACCATAACCCATTTTTTTTTTCTTTTTTCCAACACTATGAAAGGTATGGAGTCCTTAATTTTTAGTTCTCTGGCTTGGCCATTGTTAAAAAACAGAAAGACAGTCTACAATTTTCTTTGGAGTAATTCTTTTGCCTCGACAGAGAAGCTACTTGTCGGTTCTTTAAACCTTGAAGCTTATGCTGATTGGCACAAAATATAATCAGTATATATTGTGCTAGATACCATGTGTTAGTGTCAACTCTCATTATTAATATGATTGTCTGTACTTATTTATCTTATTATTCTTCTTTGGTCTCAGGGTCTTTCAAGTTCGGTGCATGCACATTCCTGTGCAGGATCGAACACCATTTGAAGGTCTTAGCTTTTGATTGCTTTAAAAAATTTCAGTTCCTTTGTTCATCCCGAGAGCTTATGCTACATGTTTTAAAAAGGAAGTTACACAAAAATGCTACCTAGATGAACATCTGTTTGAATTCAATCATTTATTCATTCTTGTTTGTCTTTCCATATTTTGCAACATATTTAACCTGCACAATAACTTTCACAATATGCGGACTAATTGAATGATAGTCTTTGTTTACTTCAGTCTTGGTAGAATGGGTCGAAGAGACTCTGAGGTCCGAGCATTCTTCAGCCCCAAAGAGATCCATTTATGTGGTTGGAGACTCACTCGGTGGATGCTTAGCACTTGCAGTTGCAGCTCGTAATCCTAATATTGACCTTGTTGTAATATTAGCTAATCCAGGTGTGTTTTTCAAATTATGATATAATATACTCTCTCGAGGAGTCTTTTGCGGACACCTCTGGTCGGTATGTGGGGATGTTAACTGATTGTACATTCGTTTCAGCAACTTCGTTTGGCAGGTCACAACTGCAACCTTTGCTCCCTCTGTTGGAGGCCTTGCCAGATGAACTCCATACCACCGTTCCGTATCTTCTAAGCTTTGTTATGGGTATACTTTCTGCTACTTTGAAATCTCAATGATGCCTTGATGATGGGGCATTTTTCTTTATTCTCCATTCTAAACCATAATGAAATCTTAATAATCGGCCTTTATAATTTGATTTTCTCATGTGGTTCATTTCCTGCAACTTCTTATTCTTACATTCTAGAGCATAATTATGTCAGACAACCTGCAAAAGATTGCGATCCTCACTATTGATTATTAGTCTTTGATTAAAAATCTAGGTGTTTAACTGCAAGATATGTTATTTGACACAAACTAGCATGACTTGCTATGTTAATCCCCATAACTTAGTGATTGTAGACACTTTAAACATTGAACTATTCTTTTTCTCTTTCTTCTGCTTATACATAAGAAAAACGGCGGTGAAGGAATTACACGTGTTGATTATTATCTAAGGTCATTCATGGTGCCTAACAACCAATCTTTGCTCCCAGGATGTTTGCCCTTGCTGAAATTGGCACTACTAAATCAGACGTAATTCCTGAAGTACACTGCCTTCAAAAGAAATGAATACTTTTTCTTACAATAATTTAAAGTGAAAGAATTATCAGTCCCTGCTTGTATTCTTCTGTAGTAAGGAAAAGTTCCCAATGCAGGACCCATGATGCTTTTCTCCTTAGTTTTTTCCTGTTTAATTTTTCTAATACTAGTCAATGAATACTTTTTGACCCCTTTAAATTTCTTCATTAACAGCCTTTGCATGTATTGCCTTCCTTTATGCTTAACAGGATTGTTTTAGTGCTATATTGGTAATAAGAAAGGTCTAGGATGATTTACTGGAGGTTTGAAAATGGGCTTCTATTTAAACTGTGGATTCTATATTTTCAACTGGCGCTTATCTAAACGAGTTACCAGTCGCGATATTTGAACTGATTGGTTGAAACAAACGTCTCTTTTTTTCCTGTAATTACCTTTATGTTATTGTCATTATCTGCAACCAACATCGTGGAGTTCTATGTTGTATTTTTCACTTATTTTTCTGCATTCTATATTTTTGCTGCTTCAATTTATTTACACCCTGTACCAAGTCATCTTAAAAATCTGTGTAACTTTGGTGATCTTTGTTTTTTTTCTTTTTCCCTCCTCATAGAAGCCACTCATTTGCAGTTACTACCTTTGGCACTACTTATTAGAACCATTGTACTTATTTACACCAGGTGATCCAGTGAAGATGGCAACAGCTAATATTGACTCAATGCTGCCTCCAACACAATATTTTGAACAGTTATCTACGAACCTTACTGGTCTGCTACCACGTCTTTCTGTAAGGATATTCTCATACTGCTAGATTTTTCTGATTGTTATATTTTGAAGAACAAGCATTCGTTGACAGTAGAATGCTTAATTTCTCAATGTGTGGTGTATACCCTTCATCCACAAATGTACCAGTATGTTATGTGAAGTTAACAAAAAATGACGTGTTGAATGGAGGGATAAAGATTACTAATACTAAAGGAGAAAAAAAGAGAGTTATAGCTGAGTATGCTTGTACCCATTTAGCCTTTTATAGATACATAAAATTATGTGTTCCTTTTGATTCCCTAGACAATACTGCTATTATTACCTGATGAACTATATTGACTGTCTATTCTGCTGTATCTACATGGAGTAACATATTAGTGTATTTTATCAATAATCCACGAAGAGGGTTGTCGAAGAAAGAGAGAAATGGAGATTTTAGCATAAAATGACCTGTCCCATGGACATCCTAACCAAAATTATCAAATGATTGCAGCATTTACTCTTAAACACAAAGATGAAAAAAGCTTGCTGTAATTTGTTTTACATCATTTGTGGTTTAAAAATATGGTGGGGTTCGATATTTGCATAGTTCAAGTACTCATTTTTTATTTGAAATGTTTAGGGCTTGTCTGATATCATTCCTAAGGAAACTCTTCTTTGGAAACTCAAGCTGCTCAAGTCTGCTGCAGCATATGCTAATTCTCGCCTCCATGCCATCAAAGCTGAAGTACTTGTTCTTGCTAGGTCTCTCCTCATTCATGATTCTTATAGAATATTTTTAATACTTTTCAGCGTAATTCAAGGGGAGTGTTGGAACTTATCACATACTATCTTTACCTCCCCAAATAGTTTATAGTCTGGGCAGCCTAGTCATATCCAGTTTTGTTTGATAAAGATTATTCAACAATGACAACATAAAAGATAGGTGACAATTTTATGCAGTCATGGAGAGAAATAGAGAATAATTGAAGACAAATTAATTTTTTTTTCTTTGAGGAGGAATGCTCACTGTCACTAAGAGGACTTGTAATGATGCATTTGGTAACATCCAATCTCATGTCTTCTAAACCATTGTATTTAGACAAAAATATACCCTATATGAATGTGCCCATTTTTTTAGTTATTTTCCAATGTTCACTTGGAATGGCATATATGGAGATTATTATCATCAAGGTCATTAGAGTTTCTTATAGAATATAAATATTCTTTTTATGCTTAATGGGATAACCGTATTTTTCATCCCTAGATGATGATATAAGCCATAATTTCTGTATTTTGTAGTGGTCATTGCGTTTAGTCGTGTAAGCTTATTATTATTATTTTTTTTTAGTTTCCATCTTTCTGTGGTTGACTTGAAGCAATTGAGTCGCAAATAGATTAGTTTTTATCCTAAAGTTGTGAGAATGATGATTCATGCATATCAGTGGCAAGGATAACATGCTTCCCAGTAAAGATGAAGCTTGGAGACTTTCGCATTCAATACGGAATTGCAAAATAAGATACTTCAAGGACAATGGGCATACCATACTATTGGTAGGTGAGAATTTCCCCATGCATTGATGCCTCTAGAATTCTAATAGCTCTAACCTGGTTACTGTTTTGAGGGCGAGCTTTGCCTTCAGTATACAAAATTTAACTCTAGGATCATATATGGATTTACTCTGTAAACTCTGTACCTTCCCTGATATTATACGTCAAATAGTTGTAAATCGACTTTTTAAGAAAAGCATAAGATTTAACATATACACATTTATTGTAATACCTAAATTGAATATTAAAGCATATGTTGGTATAGCGACTTTTCCTTTTTACAATAATAGAAGGTTAACTTCAAGTCTGCAACAACATTATCAGAGTATATATGTAGCAACCTAAAGCTCGTCAACTTGGAATGTTTTGAGAAGCCAAAGCTTAAGTCATAAATAAAATTCTAATGAAATTGGAGACCAGATATATTTTTCACAATTTATTTAAAACTGAGACACCTTGATTTTTTGAAATTGAGGCTTTTCTAACATTTCATCAGTTTTCAAGATTCATAATCTTAGCACAGGGAGTTGATTCAAATTCTATATGAACCATAGACCTGAAAAAATCAAATAAATTCTTCTGCCTCTTTATTTAGGTTCTTGGAGCTGAGATTGAGACAACATATCATGCTTGAATACTAAATTAGTAAATTTGTGGCTTGCACCTCCTTTTTACTGCCAGAAAGGAAGGAGATGCCTATTTTTTCCCGGACTTAGAATTTATACAACAATCTGCATGTCTCTTCTTTTATTATATCTATATCTTGAATAGTTCATTGCAGAATGTGGCGATCCAATCTTCTTGTTCTTTTGTGCTTGTAGAATTTGCCTTGTTACTAATTGCTACAAAATCCTTGGCATAAAAGACAAATGTTGGATGGGATTTGATTAATTTTGTAGTCATAAATAGTTTGCATGTGTTGATTTATCACAATTTCCTCTCATGCAGGAAGATGGAGTTAATCTGTTGACCATTATCAAAGGTACTTCCACCTACCGCCGTTCAAGGAATTATGATTTTGTTGCGGATTATCTGCCTCCTAGCAAGTCAGAATTCAAGCAAGCACTATTGAGCAATGGGTAAATGAACTTGAAATTTTCTCTTTCTAGATTTCATCTTCTCTGACTCCTAATTCCTTTTTCATTCAATGAAACATGTAAAGTGTAGACACTTGTCCAAGCATCAGTCATAGGTAGGAGCGGGCAAGGTCCAGTTCGATCCGAATCCTAAGAGATCCAAACCGAACTGAACTAAATCGAACCAAACTAAACCAAGAACCAATGGGATTCTATAAATTTTGGAACTTTGGTTCCAGTTAAATCCCATAATTAAAGTTCAATAATGATAACGAGAAAATTTAGAATATATAACAAAGTTTCATAAATGAATAAACCAAAAAGGTTCAAAATTCGGTTCATTTCAGGTTTTCAGTTCTGGGTACTAGAACCGAGAACTGGACTGAACCGGGCATTTCAGTACTTTTGTCCACCCCTAGACTTGTAGGTTTCAACAAATTATTAAGTGTGTGCATGTGCGCGCGCGCATATTAGTAATGCATTTATCACCTGCAACTTAATTATCCTAAATTTAATGTTTGTGTCTGTTGAATTTAATTGCACGGCCTAAAGATGGACAATTATGTAGTTTCATTTTATTATGCACACTGATCAAAACAGAATATGTGAATTCTTCTTGCTAGATAAATAGGTGAATCTTAATTACATGTCATGTCTAATTGCATATTTAATTCCTTTGTACTTGATTCCTTAAAGATGGTATATGCATATAATTCAATGTAGATGGTTCCGCAATTATACTGGTCCTGTGATGTGGTCTACTATGGAAGATGGGAAGATAGTGAGAGGTCTCTCAGGTGTTCCAAATGAAGGTCCGGTCTTGTTGGTTGGTTATCACATGCTCATGGGTTTAGAACTCGTTCCATTAATTGAACAATTTCTTCTGGAGAAGAAGATCTTGGTTCGTGGTATAGCACACCCAACTTTGTTTTCACAGCTTGTTGAGAGTGAGGACAAGAATTTTTCCTTCTTTGACACTGTGAGGTTATATGGTGCATTACCTGTAAGTGCAAGCAATTTTTTCAAATTGTTTGCAACAAAATCACACGTGCTACTTTATCCTGGTGGTGCTCGCGAGGCTCTACATCGCAAGGTGTGTAAGCATCTAAATTCTTCTTTTTATTTTTTATTCTTTTTGGGGATGGTGGGGGTGGGGGGGTATTATTTCTTAAAGCTAGAATAAATCTTGACATTGATGTACCTTCTTATTCCAGGGCGAAGAGTATAAATTATTTTGGCCTGACCAGCCAGAATTTGTCAGGATGGCTGCAAGATTTGGGGCGACAATTGTACCATTTGGAGTTGTTGGAGAAGATGACATAGCAGAGGTAATTATGCTTTTATTGATTAACTATATTAGACAAATTCTTTCACGTGTCTGTGATGAAGTTTGTTTGAGAGTTTCTTTGCTTATACTCCCTTAAAAGAATAGTCAGTTTCAAAATTCCAACTTCCAACTTTTCATTATCACATTCGAATATGACATTTAGTGGCAGCATAAAAACTTGACAAAACCAGCTACAAAGAGACAACATGAGGAAGGTTTAGTTGACTTTTCCGAAATTGGGATCTTATTTTGGGATGCCCCAAAGATGACTGGATGAAGTTGATTTTTGAGCACCGAGGAAGTCTTAATTCTCACTCTTAAATCATAAAATCATCTCGTCCCTTTGGAAGTTTTAAAAATTGGGGTTTCATCTTAAAAAGTCAACAGTGTTAATAGAAACAATTCAAGCTCTTATATGTTAGCCAATATTTTCATCGAGTTTATCCCTTGACATGTCCTGTATGATGGTAGCTCATTTGAGCAAACCAATCTTAAAATTCATGTACTTGTTTTAGTCTTAATCGAATTCATATTAAGACTTGAGTTTCCATCTTAAAAGGTCAATCTTATTAAAATTAGTAGTACAAGCTCTTATATGTTGGTTTATCTTTTCATGAAATTAATACCTCAACAAGAAGGAGAGGAAAGAGGTTATAGGCCTATATCTATGGCGTTAGGGTCTATAATGGTGCAGGATTACCTCTGGGAATACCTTATTTTAGTTCAAAGATCGGCCATTAATGAGGAGCACATGATCTCAACACGAACTTTTCATCCACATATTCACGTAAATTATGTATATTGACATGTATTGAAGTGATCATCATGCTTGGAAGCATTGTTTTTCTTTGGACTGTGAAGCCCGGAAATTCCTCCGACGAAAATCACGGTCTATATTTGCTTGAAATGTACATATTTGTATATTGGTCCAATCAGTACCTATGTGTTTATGCCTATCTGTGGGAGTGAAACTTGACAAATATATTCCTTATAAAGTTGACATCTTCATTTTGATTTTTAATTGGCAGATGGTTCTAGACTATGATGACCTGGTGAGAATTCCAAATATTGGTGACAATATTAGAAGAGATAATGAGAAGTATAAAGATCTAAACATAAGGTAAGCAATCTACATGGAAAATACCATTCATAAAGTCATGTTGGGTTACATACTGTTGAAGCTAGGCGTGTGTGAACTTTTGTTGTCATTGAACAATAGTATTTTGGTTGTCATTTAGTCACATAGTTTGGTTTATGTCTAACTCAATGTAATGATGTAAAGTTAGGCTAGTTTGAGTCTAGTACAAGTTAATGTATTGTCAAGTATGACTTAGTTGTAGTTGGTAGTATGGTTGTTGATAGAACGCTTTTGTATCTANAACTTTTGTTGTCATTGAACAATAGTATTTTGGTTGTCATTTAGTCACATAGTTTGGTTTATGTCTAACTCAGTGTAATGATGTAAAGTTAGGCTAGTTTGAGTCTATTACAAGTTAAAATATTGTCAAATATGGCTTAGTGATAGTAGGTAGTATGGTTGTTGATAGAAAGTTTTTGTATCAATCGTGGCTGTATATTCAGCCTCGTAAAACCATTGTGGTGCGATGAAAAATGTCATTTTTCTTCTCCTCTTGTTTGTTTAATATCCAACACATACGCAGGCCGTCGTGGTCATCAAACTTCATTTTGTTTCAAGTTGTTTAATGAACTTGAACTTTGTTACAGCGGCTATATGCCCTTTAGTTTGACTAGTGGAAAAGGTACTTGGCAATCGTGTTATTTGTCAACTAGACTACCACGTTAGCTACTGAGAGGCAGGGATGCAGTGACCAGATTATAATAAATGTTTATTTAGTTACCAACTTTGAGCCCCCTAATATTTGCTAAAAGCTTGGTTTACATTTTATGCTCTTGTAGGTGTGAAAGTGAAGCTATTTCTAATGGCATTAAAAATTATCTGATTACAGGGCTGGAAGGAGTGGGGAGGTTGCCAACCAAGATTTACATCTACCGGGACTTCTACCTAAAATTCCTGGTCGCGTTTACTATCTGTTCAGGAAGCCTATTCCAACAAAGGGAAGGCGAGAGACGTTGAAGGACAAAACTAAATCGAGAGAATTGTACTTGCATATAAAATCGGAAGTTGAAAGTAGTATGGCTTATCTGATGAAAAAGAGAAAGGAAGATCCTTACAGAAGTATAGTCGACAGGACAATATATCGGGTTCTCCATGCTCCTATGGATCAGGTCCCGTCTTTCGAACCATGAATGACGGGTTTTGAAGGTATAAAGAATTTCGCTATTAGCTATATGACTCCAAATTTTATTATCGGTTTTTGGTTACAAGTCTACGATCCTGCTTTAAGTACTAGAATATTTGGTTGTGCAGGGCTACGTCCTAAAATGGTTGTGAACGAGGGAAGGAGTCGATAGCATTAGGACAAATGCACAAGAAGGAAACTAAAAATTATTTCGAAGATGTCTGGAAGTGGAGACAGGGTGAAGCTGTTGAAAAATCATATTACTATGTAGTCTACGTTGTAGCTTTTGTAGCATTGCATGAATACAGGAGATTATAGTCCATAGTACTACCCTCAACATTTAAAATTTATATGATTCTCATGTAAAGTATTTTATTACAGGTGGTCATATTGCCACACACAATTATTATTTTATACACTACATTTTAATTGTAGTTGAACTCCTTAATCTTTGTTCATTATGACAATTATTTCCTTAACATTTTTTTGTTGCATTCTTATCATCAACATTTCATTAATTAGTAAGTCTCGTTTTTTATAATGATTTATATTAAAATATTTTATTTTCATGTTTTGAAGTGAGAGAAAAATATTTTTTCGCATTTTAAATATGATAGGAAAATAAATTGTTTTATCTTGTTTCATCAGGCTTTTGGACATAAAACTATTATCAAATACAAAATGTGTTAATTAATGAAAAATTTAAGGATTAAAAAAAATAAAAAAATGTTAGAATTTAAGTGCTGTAATTAGCAAAAATAAAAAATGTTAAATACAATTAAAAAGTGATTCAAGAAATAAAAATTGAGGTATTAATATAATTACCTTTCATTAAACATGTTTCTTAAAATAAAAAAGGTTTCAATCAATGTCCCTTTATTTCATCTAATTTTTGAGTTCCAAAGCTCTGCATACTAATATTGCACTTTATGGGAACACACTTGATCTAATTGAATAAAAAGTCCGAAATTTACGAACATGTAGATTTGAGTTAATTATATTTCAGATTTAAAGAAGAAAATTTCGAATAAAAAGTCGCTGAAGCAGCCATTGATCTTGTTGGGGCTTAATTTGTATAAGATTTTCCCTTATGAATTCAATTTTGGCTGATTTGGAGTGTGTAGGTTTCAAACGGGGGCTAAAAAAGAACTAATTTTATTGATGGCCATGTAACTTTGCGCTTGTATCATTTTGACCACTATATTTTAATTTTTTTAAGGAATAATTGCAACAGAGGCCCAAAACCTTTGAAACATTAATAAATTTTCCTTTAATATTTTATTTGTTGCAACCGCTACCCTGAACCTTTTCAAAACACTGCAGCTGAGGCCTCAATAGAATCCATCCATTTTTCTGTTAACTGGTCAAAAATTTAAGTTTGGCCACATTTTTAATATTTTTTAAAAGGAGGTAAAATCGTAACTTCATAATATTATGATGTAAAATAATTAAATAAAACCAAAAAAAAAAGGGCACGAAAAAAAAGAAAACAGTATCATCTTCCAAGAAAACAGTATCATCTTCTCCCACGCCACCACCCCACCCAAATCCAAAATTAGAGATAATAACCTCCACTAATCACTCGCCACCGGCCACTGACACCACCACCAACCACCGCATGGTTAAAGCCAAAAGCCAGTTCAAGGAGCGCATGTATGTGTATGATGTTTTCAGCTCTCGTCTTTACTTTCTGCGCTACTGTCTAATATTTTCTGAACTTTTGCACAAGTGGAAATTTCAGTACTGGAACTAATGTCGAAATTGAGTTGCCTGTGCCATCGAATGCTACCAATCCTAATATTTGAACCTCAATAGGGTCTGCTTCTTATGCACCTGAAAATGATGCGTTGATTTGGAAATGAAATCTTTTCCAAGTGGTAAGGTTAGAGTTGCATTTAACCCTCGCTGTAGTTTCACAGTTTCACTTATTGTCCGGTGTTGAAACCAAATGATGCATTGATTTTTTTGAAGGTGAAGTGTGCTTCTTGCTTTCACATTCTTCCCAAAACTCACCCTTGCCCCATCGTCGC
>CAIGRK010415195.1:0-10060 GCA_903798315.1 Fraxinus greggii | reverse complement strand
GGTTGGCTGGGGATTTTTGGCTTCAAAGGTGGCGGCTTAGGGGTGATGATTTTTTAAAATTTGGACTCTTTTGCACCTTTTAAATAGTTTGGACACATAATTGCAATGTGTTCTTTATTTTTCTTTTCTGTTACTTTTGTTATACTTGATTAGGAGGGTAAAATCGTCGAAACATGGTGAAAATGAACTTCGATACACGAAACGTTGAAGGTAAGTACATAAATGCCAAGAAATGAAAGGTGTGGACGATTTCCGCAATACATGTCAAAAGTAGGGATGTTTTGTGCTAATTACCCAAACAAATTTTATAGAATAGTGCTACAAATGGATAATGATTGCAATTTCGAGCCATTTTCACGCCCAACCCACAAGCCCAAGGGTAATACCGGAAACAAAAATATTTCAGAATCTCCAAAACCATAGGCATAAATTGCCATCTGGGATCCGAATATATTATAGCCGAAGCTCGAGTGTTCATCATCTCTTACCTCATAAACCTAGGAGGAGCAGAGATCGCCGAGTTTCGGATCCATTGGTCTTCGCACTTCATATTATCTTGTGGATTTCCTCGTATGAATGCCCCCATTTATCTTTAACTGTACACATTCATATTGGTTTTTATTTTTTAATTCTTTTGCATCTATATTTCTACCTTTTTCTACATACTGATTGGTAATTAGGTTTGCTTAACTGAATGTTTGGGTTCGTGAATTAATTTTTTTACATTTTTTCTTGAATAGAAATGAAGGTTATCGCGGCTTACTTGTTGGCCTGTTAGGGTGGCAACGCCTCCCCCTCCGCAGATGACTTGAAGGATATCCTTGCCTCAGGTTCTCCTCTCTTCAAATTTATATGCTTTGTCTGTGACGATTGTATTCTAAGATGTTTCTTGAAATTTGGTATGCTTTTCTTAATGTAAATTTATACTTTCACTATTGATCTGGTGTAATGATGCTAGATTGCTCGAATTTAGTTCTTGTTGCAGTCTATTTATGTGTTAGATACTGGGAATTTGATTACATTGCTTCTCAAAAATCATAGACCATGTAAAGCTCGACTTGTGTAGTTCAACTTCTAACTACTAAAAAGTTCATTGGCCAATTTGAAACCAAAAATAAATAAAGAAGAAAGAAAGAAAGAAAGAAAAGATGAATGGAACCCAAAGATTGATGACTAAGTTTTTAAAAAGAATGATAATATTTTCTTAGGGATAGAGGTGCAAAGAAAGTTAAAGGTTAGGGACAACGACCGTAAATTAGCCATTAATTCTCGTGGTCCAATCTTAGCTCATACAAAACGCAGAAAAAAGCCCAAAACTTGTTTCCTTAATTTACTTCCGCTCTCTCCATTTCACTCACAGAGGCATTTCATTGAACAGGTCGTCTTCTGTAGCAAAGGACAGTAGGACACCATGGACGGTATGTCGGACGTCAAGTTTTTACATTCTTTTTTCCTTAAAAGCGGATTTTAATGCTTTGCTTCTTAGGATGTTATCTTTAGTCTTCAACAAGAGAGAACTGATTTTTCTGCTTTCTGTGTGCTTATGTGTCGAACTTGAAATGTATAGCTATTGATTATTGACGAAGTTTCATTTTGATATTTCATTTAGTCGATTCGCAGCAGACCATGGAGGAAACTATATTGGTGGGAGATGATCTGATGATGGGCCCACCATCACCACTCATTCCACCTGAAATAGCATCTCACGTGCTCGAAGGCGTTGATTTGTGTGATGGGATTTTGAGGAACCTATTTTTATGTAATTCCTTTATTCTCCAAGTTTATTAATTTTGGAATGATTAGAGGCATGAGTTCTGAATTGAAGATGATCGTTTCCTGTTTGGTTTTCTTGCGTAGGTTTACAAATTAACGATATTGAGCCATTTTGTCAAGATGAGATTGCACTATATCGACAGTGTGCAGAGAGAAGGGTGAGGTCTTAGGGAATTGTAAGCTTAATTTTTGCATTTGACTATTTGTATGATTTCTTGCTTTGAGATTTACAAGGATGGTCTTATATCTGTAGGATATAGAACTAAGACAACGCCTTCAAGAAAGTGAGAAGAAACTTGGAACGTCAATGCCTATAGATCAAGCAAAGGAAAGAGTTAATCAGTTGGAATCAGAAGTCACATTGCTGGAGAGGTATGTTCAGTGAACCATGGACCTTTTTTTTCATTGTTATTGTTGGGTCGGATGTGATGAGCTGAAGAAAATTGATGGGTGTCACTCGTTCAGTATTCTTATAAGTTGGTAGTTATTCCTTGGAAATTTTAAGGAGTAAGAAAATTTGCCTTTCTCCTCGAATCTACTAGAAAGATCTCTAATAAATGTAGATCAAAGAAGTAACATGTCAAAGTTTTCATTGACCTCGAAAGATTCACTAAGAGAGGGTTGCTGCTGAGTGTCAAGTGTTGTCCTCCATCTCCAATTTCAGGTCTTGAATTTAATTCAATTGTGTATCCCTATTTATTTGCTTGATGAACTTGTTTTTTCAGTTACTTTGAGTTCTGAATAATGATCAAAAGAACATACAAATATTTTAAATTTTTCAGTTGACTCTATTGTCCTATGCAATTCTTATCTTTTCACATTTGTTGGTCTTAAGATCTGAGTCACTGTTGTCAACGAAAAGGACAAGGAAAGAAAGAAGGAAAGCAGATTTCAACAACTGTTTATCCCAATGATCTCCTAAATCAGTCCATCTTTAAGTCTGGTGTTACACATTAGTTAACAAGTTTGAAGAAATTTTCTTAGAAATTTTTTTTTTTCTTCTTATATTTTATTAAGAGGGGAAATTACCGAACTTCTTTTCACATATTCTCTGTCCAATTACTGGTAAGTCAAATACGTTTATATTAGACAAAATGTTCAACAAGAGTTCTTTTCTCTATGAGGGAAACACAGGCGACAAGAAGACAGCTATTGTTTTCCGAAAGTTTGAGATATGAGAGACTTTGAAAAATATTTTCGAGAGTTGATTCCAGTAGAATGTCAAAGTGTACTCTTTTGGTCCATGCTTCTATGCAATTAAGTATAGTCGTTTTCCTATGAGCAGGAATGGAATTTTTCTACAAAATAATCTCAACTCTATGCCATTATTCTCTCATATTTTAATCACGATGAGTTAGATCAAATTTTATCATGGTAAATTAATTACATACTGTATTATTTGTGCATTTAGACGCTTGATCTTGGCAAGTGGAGTTGAAGGAATGGAAGGATTTCGACAAAGATGGAGTCTGCATGGTTGCCTTACGGATACCAAGTAATTTTATCTGATCTTTATTTTTCACCTGGACAATGCCATCTAATCACGAACCACTAGTTTCCAGATTTAGAGATTTCATCTCAAGGTAGTTCTCAACAGCGCACAAATATGATTATTGTCTCACAGGAGGAGATTGGATGCCCTGAAGCAGGGAATGGAGAACAGGAAAAAGGAAGAGCCAATTGGGGATTCAACCACCAAAAGGAGATGGTTCTTTTGGTGAAAGTCCAGATTCCTTCCAGGTGCAAGACTTGATGGAAATTCAAATCAGATCATAAGAAAAAGAAACGAAGACTTCCATCTTCATTTCATGATTGGAATATGTCAATGTATGGATAATACTTGTTTTTAAGTATTTCAATTTTTTTAAAATGGAAATTGATTTCATATATCAATTTTTCCATTTTTTTCTATCTCCTGTTGGTAACATGGTTCCATATTTGATTTCATTTTTATCTAGGGAGTATATTTCGATCTCCCTAGTTTTTATGTTGAAGTCATTGTCTTTTGCTTGAGTTCATTTCAATCCTTATCCATTGCAATATGAGCCCTCAATTTCCAAAATGGCTTCAAAATTAGATTAGCTATGTAAATCTTGATACATCTGTTGCCTGACAGTACCTGATCGGTTTTGGAATGTCTTTTGGAAGATAGTTGTATGACTTAAATCTCTCTATAACCAGATGAATGGCGAAATTTTCTGAAATGTCCAAAAAAAATTTTTGTTCCTAGAATTTTGAATTGTTATAATAATTTTTCGGGGCCAATGCCATTATTTGCCTTTCAATCAGAACGCTTGTACCCGAATTCATGGATAAATGTTCACGATAAAGAATCATTACTTTCTGATCAATCTAATCCTCATAATATTGTAAGCTCCACAAACGTGATCAAAGGATTGGTCTCCGTAAAGCATATCCCTCCAACTAGACATAAAGATAACCTATTGGATCCAAAACTAAATACAAATGAAGACGTGAGCTTAGTTGGAGGAGTTCAACTGGCTCCATCGAAAACAAGTGAACTTGCATTTGATGTCGAAGATTTCAGTATTCCCTGGAGTGATCTTGTTGTGAAGAAGAAAATTAGGCAGGTACTGCTGTCATGAAAGCATTGCTGGGTATAAACAATGTTATTTTCAAAATATGTTTTCTGGATCCATATCTCTCCAGTAACTTTCTTACCTCCATACTTGATCTCTCAGATAATCAGTTCTCCGGAAAGCTGCCCAACTGCTATTTGAGCTTAACAAACTTAATCATTTTTTCATTTTCGGGGTAAATTCCCCGCACTATTGGTGCTATATCAGCTTCGATAATAATATCAAAGTAGTGCTACAAGTATAAGGAAATTTTTACAGAAACTTTACAGGGTTCCAAATGGCACAGATTGATTGGCAGATGGCAAGAAAAAAAACTGTCTATGGCAGCACCTATAGAAATTCTGTGAAAAAATTCTTGTACTCGGGGAATTTTCCATAATATCATGGGAAAGTTGCCCTCTTCTTTGAAAAATTGCAGAATTGAGAATGATTGATTTGGGAGAAAACAAGCTCACAGGAGATATTCCAGCATGGATAGGAACTCATCTAACAAGATTTTGGCAGCTCTTAGCCTTTAAATCTTGGACGTTTCTATAAACTATATCTCAGGGAAAACTCCCAGTTGTTTAAACAATTTATTTTATTGATTGAGAAAAAACAGTTCAATTGAAGCAATTCCAACCGGGGAGGTTTTTTTCCGACAATGTTTTGTTTCAATGGGAAGGATCCTCAAGAATTTTCTGATATGAGATGTTTAATTTTCTTGGAACTTATCAAGAAACCATTTTCAAGCATTGATCAAATGGAGATGTTTATATAGCTGGACTTGTCTAAAAACTTGGTTTCTAGAGAGATTCCAACCGGTCTTCCGAATCTAAATTATCTCTATATTCTGGACTCATCATACAATAATTTGACATGAATGATTCTATTAGACACTCAACTACAGAGCTTTAGTCCTCTGCCTATGATGGGAACAACAATCTATGTGGACACTCTCTACCAGAGTGTCCTTGAGATGCTCCATACCTTCCATGACGGCTCATGGCAAAGGAAGCCACGTCGAAGAAGATGATGGGTTCACTCTTTGTGATTAATTTAATATTCTTTAATCATAATATGTCACCCATGTTTAAGGAGAATCAATCTAATTACCGAGGTAACGAGACCAGTAGGGGAACATATGAGGGAGTATATGAAAGATTCATTCACCCCGTCTTTATATTATCATTCTAGGCTAGGAAGAATAGTTCCACTTTCATGCAAGGCTTATTGACGATGATGTTAAAAATCATTGATATCTTGACTAACATGCCTCTGAGAAAGTGAGTCCTTAGTTATTCTTATACTGTTCCATGTCATCGGGTTCCTTCACTCGCTTAAGAGAACAAGAATATTTACTTTTTTCAGAAACCAACACTTTTGACTTACATTCAGCTTGTGTTCTATGGAGTAGCTTCTTTATCTCGTCACATGAAAGGAGCGACTACTCTTTGTTCGTAAAGAGATTACTGGGCTCTCAAGTTGATCTTAAAAATTCAATGTTATTAAAGTGATAGCTTAAAGTCTTCTATATGGGGTTATTTTTCATATTTAAGCCATATGGGATTTTCTGTAATATACTCTTAGCAATATGTGATGGTATGTTTTGTGGAGTATTATTTGTGATTATATCAGTTTCATTTGTTGAGAAAGAAGGAATTGTCCCCTCTTAGAACAACTTATGGTTGGAAAGATGGGAGCAACAGATGTTGCTATTTTCTAATCATGACATGTTATCTCAACCTCCATATAAAGTAAAATTAGTATAAAAACAATTAGTTAATATTTACTCAAATCTAGTTGAGAATGAGTATTCAGATTTTAGTACTATTATCGAAATATCCCACAATTGGCAATAAGTGAAATTTAGGGAGCGTTTGCTTTCGAGCAAGGAATTTGCATGAATTACCTAAAATTTATTTGTATAGAAATTATTAATTAAATGTGTTTAATTGATTTAACTTTCAATCTAGAAAATATTATATTTATTCATTTTTTATTGTTAGGTAGAGGGTAGAGAGACTGAATTACCTGAAAAATAAAAATTACCCCTTATGAAAAAAAAATATTTTCCCTATTTTTTTAGGAAAATATAGT
Source organism: Fraxinus greggii (assembly GCA_903798315.1). NCBI lineage: Eukaryota > Viridiplantae > Streptophyta > Magnoliopsida > Lamiales > Oleaceae > Fraxinus > Fraxinus greggii. Next base: position 3,608 of record CAIGRK010415195.1, on the reverse strand, counting down.
CACGTGCCCAAAAGTTGAAAAATATTTTCCACGAAAAAAATTGTTAATCAAACACTCCAAAAGTAAGATTTGGATGAAAAAATGACATTTTTTTATGGATAATAAATCCAATAAAAAACACACATAGTGCTAAAAGTAAGTGAAAACTTACAAGATAGTGATAGAAACAAAATTTATAGAATAGTGCTACAAATGGATAATGATTGCAATTTCGAGCCATTTTCACCCCCAATCGTCAAGCCCAAGGGCAATACCGGAAACAAGAATATTTCAGAATCTCCAAAACCCTAGGTATAAATTGCCATCTGCGATCCGAGTATATTATAGCCGAAGCTAAAGTGTTCATCATCTCCTAAATCATAAACCTAGGAGGAGCAGAGATCGCCGAGTTTCGGATCCATTAGTCTTCGCACTTCATATTATCTGGTGGATTTCCTCATATGAATGCCCCCATTTATCTTTAACTGTACACATTCATATTGGTTTTTATTTTTAATTCTTTTGCATCTATATTTCTGCGTTTTTCTACATACTGATTGGTAATTAGGTTTGCTTAACTGAATGTTTGGGTTCGTGAATTAATTTTTTTTATATTTTTCCTTGAATAGAAATGAAGGTTATCGCGGCTTACTTGTTGGCCTGTTTGGGTGGCAACACCTCCCCCTCCGCAGATGACTTGAAGGATATCCTTGCCTCAGGTTCTCCTCTCTTCAAATTTATATGCTTTGTCTGTGACGATTGTATTCTAAGATGTTTCTTGAAATTTTGTATGCATTTCTTAATGTAAATTTATACTTTCACTATTGATCTGGTGTAATGATGCTAGATTGCGCGAATTTAGTTCTTGTTGCAGTCTATTTATGTGTTAGATACTGGGAATTTGATTGCATTGCTTATGTAACTTAATTATAGTTATGTGCTTAATTCCAGTGTTTTAACTTTAAAATTTGTGTATGTTAATTTTCTTTGAAAGTTTAACATGGAATTGATGACAGAGTTAAAGATTCCAATTTGAATTATTGTCCGCTCAATTTGTAGAATCTGAATTGAAGTTGGATTGGCCAAGGATAAATGACAATTAGAGATTCCTTGTTTATATTAAATCTTGAAATCATATTTTACGAAGTTCGTCCACATTATATGTTTCAGCACCAAGTGAAACAAGTGTGTATGGAATACTATGTGTGCTGATATGAATTGCTTATAATATATGATATGGAAAGAATGTAGGTGCCATTGCTGATTATGTGCCTTCAAATATTGTAAAGATATTTGTGCTAGAGTTGTTTAAGTGTCTTTTGTGGTTGTTGGACCTCCTCAATGTTTTTGATAAATGGTTTAGTTTTTATTGACCTGCTGGTTCAAAATGCGTGCTAATTTGAATTTATTGTTTCCGGGAGTGGCTTGTTTAAGTTTCTAAAAAGTGTAAAGCGTGACTAAGCAGCAAAGTCAAGCTTCAAGCTTTTACAAGCCTAAGCTAAAGCAGGCATAGACGAAACCTAGGCATAAAAAAACGTAAAGCGTGGTTACGCATTTTAGAATGTTTGTTTTAACTATATTGAGGACTGACATTTGCTTTGTCTGTTGGCCTTTTTTTGCATCAGTCTGTTATCAACTGATATTGTTGGAATTTTTTGCTGGTCTGAAATTATCTAGCTATGGTCAATAATCGGTTCGATTTTTTTGGTTCAGTTGGAGCCGAGGCTGATGATGATAGAATTGAATTGCTCTTATGTCAAGTTAAAGGCAAAGATATAACCGAACTGATTGCTGCTGGAAGAGAGAAGTTGGCTTCAGTCCCATCAGGTGGTGGTGCGGTCGCTGTTGCTGCACCAGCTGCTGGTGCTGGTGGTGGCACTGCACCTGCTGCTGCTGAACCAAAGAAAGAAGAGAAAGTTGAAGAGAAAGAAGAGTCTGATGATGTAAGTTTTATGCTATATCCAGAAAATTACTCTCCTGATTATATTATTAATATGAAGTTCAATAAAATTGGATGAATTCATCAGTTGTTATAACTGGTCTATTCGGTTTTTTTACAGGATATGGGCTTCAGTCTGTTTGACTAAGAACAGCAACATTTGTCCTTTAGAACGAAACAACTCTGCAACTTACTATCATGAAGTTTATTCTAGAAGATCTTCCATCTGTTTACGTTTTTGTCATGAACCTTTAGTTTTGGGTTTCAGAATTTTCTTTGCTAAACAAGTTGAGGAAGACATTGAAGATATAATATTCTTAATTTGGAGTTTTATTTTCTTATACTTTCGAATTTTAGTTCTTTCTATTTATTGTTACGGTGTGCTATAATCTATATGATTTAAGTCTTATTGTCTTGGCTTTAATTATCTCCTGTTAGCAGAAATTTATAAGAAATAGGTGGATTATATGAATACTCGTTTAGGTGTTACTAGACATTGCTGAAGTCATTAGTCAATAAACTAGTGACGCCCGCACTATCACATGGACCGGTGCTATCCATCCAACATTTGTTTCTTGAAAGCTCATTAGCAAGAACTGTTTTCAGAGTATTTTGCACCATTATTTGGGATTCAACATGCATCTTATGGATGGTTCCTTTTGCATTTGGAGATAAATTAAGTTTGTTAATATAGATAATATTCGAGCAATTATATACTTATGCTCGTACTATGATTTATATGGACTGAATTGAACCATGCTCTGAATATGGTCAGGCATATAAAAACAAACAGATTTATGTGGAGAATCTGTAATATGATAAATCTCATGCATGTGGGGAGTTTGTTAAAATATGATCATTGGAAAGTTGATGTGAAATTAGCCTCTCGTTTTCACGTATCATTTACTAAACCACTTGCCAAAAGATGCTACTATTTTGTGATGGATTAAGCCGCAGTGGTTAGATTGAGTTGAATACAGATCGGTGTTTGAAGGGTAATTTAGGGATTGCAGTGGGAATTTCATTATATTCTCTACTAGTCCTGTGGTGTGGTAACATATGTGCCATTGTTTTGACTTCAAATTTAGTGTTTCACGCTAGGACAAAACATATGGTTGTAGATTTTTAGTTGTAACATTAACCTAATCACTCCTTGAGAAGCTCCAGTCGATTGTAATATTTTAGTACGTAACAATATGAAGCATCCAAGCCGAACACTTTCAGTTCATTTATTCGTTACTTTACCCACTGGCCTTTGTATCATTGCATTTTTGTGATTTCTTTGGTACTTTGCATGGATTTTGGGACGGAGTTGAGGGCTATTCTTGTTGGCATAAGATTGTGCCATGGCATGGACATATCTCGTGTTTGGATTAAGTCGGATTCTTTTATGGCAATTTAGGGTGTTATCCACAATTGGAAGCTGGCCTTGGCATGTGAAGCATATTCTTGAAAGGTCACTTGGCTTTATCTTCTTGCATATCGCATATTTATAGAGAAGGTAAGTGGCAAGCAGGATTGACTTGCTAATAATCGGGACATTAAATACTCTACAAAGAGTTTCAAAAGCATGATTTTGAACTACAATTTCAAATCAATCGTGTAGTACATTGTGTACAATCTACTTGAGTAACAAACTAGTATATTAGTGTGTGCGCGCTCGCAGGCAAGCTGTAAGTGTTATGCCCTA
>CAIGRK010415180.1:0-10244 GCA_903798315.1 Fraxinus greggii | reverse complement strand
ATGAATTTTCACAGAATTTTTACAGATGAGTCACATTTTGAGTGGGCCCCGCGTGAATTTAATATTGCCAAAAAAATCAGATACAAATGTTTACAACTTAAACAGGTAGATTAATTCACTAATTACATAATATTGGAAACATATCAGCTGAATTATTTCTTAGGATTTGATATCTTAACCTATTATGAATGCTAACAACAACCAAATGATTGATAAATCCTTCCATTTGAATAAAAAATGATAGATTTTTGTACCCAAATAAATAAGGTGATTAATTTTAATTAAACGTAAAATTTTCTCCCTTCCCTTTCCGTTCGTGAGCTCCACAAATCATCTTATCTAAAACCCTCCCAGTTACGACAACATTCATTCGTAATTATTCACATAAACATTTCTTATATAGAGAGAAGTGACGAAATTGGAACTAAAATACTTTTGTCTGATTCTATTCCACCGACCCATTAAATTCGAGTTGATGGGATGGGATGACGAAGGGTCGGGATGGAGGTAAAATATTTTATCATCCCTATCTAAATTCAAAATTTTCCTTCCGAGATACTAGAAGCATCTAGAACCCTCCATATTTTTGCTTCTTCAACGGCCATATGGGATTTGTCTTGAAGTGTGGAGGTTTGCAGCTTCCATGGTACATTTGCTCCAATAAATAGGAAATTGTTTCTATGTTTTATATGTGATGAGTGAGAATTGAGTGCACGTGAGTGAAACATAAGGCAAGGATTGTAGGTCTTTTTAGGTAGCAGAAGTGAGGAGTTCAGTTAGATGTGGCAACTTGGTTCGGCCCCATTACCCATGAGCTTGGCTCAGAGTGGAGCTGAGCCGAGCTCATGCTCAACTTGTTTTTCAAGGGCAAGCTCGACTTGGCCTTGGCCTTTTTTCGTTTTTTAGCACCATCTTCATTTTCTTAGGGTTTACGACCAACTACTTATTTTTGAGTAAGCGGAATTAAAATTATACAGTTAACTTGTTACTTATACAGTTTCTTTTTTTTTTTTTTTAAAAAAATCAAGCATCTAAGGAAATGGATTCTTCGTTTTTGGATGCTTAATTTTTTATTTTTTTTAAAAAAAATCATCAATCTTTGTTTTCATTAAATTGAATATAGAAAATTGATTTGAGATTTGAAAAGTGAAATATATAAAGATGTAGCGGGAGATTTGGAATTAGATTTGAAATGTATAAATATGTAGAGAATTGAAATGAGATTTGAAATGTATATACTATGAAAATGTAGAGAACATTCTGATTGAGTTAAGAACTTGAGTTTTGAAAATCTTTTTCTTATTAGGTGTGCTCGCCAGCTTCCTTCTCCATACGATTAACTTTATTGCAAGGAGAATAAAGCACGTGAATCCATACCCATAAGAAAAAACTTACAGAATAAAAAATCTTAACTCAATCAAGATGTTTGGTAATTGAGATTTGAAATTTTGAAATTAGATTTAATTTAGTTTTTTCAAAGCCCTCCTTCTATCCAGGCTTGAGATCAGCTACTTAATTGGTGAATAAACGGAGTTAACATTGCACACGAACAATTTGTTACGTGTATAGTTCTTTTAAATCAAACATTCGAAAATAAAGAATCAATTTACTCAAGTTTCAGATATCGTCAATGAAGCAATTTGGTAGCACGCTTCATTGACAATACTTGAAATTTGAGGAAATTGATTCTTTGCTTTTGAGGCTACAAAACAATGAATTGAGAGTTGAAAAATAGATTTGAAATTCTTTTTAAAATTTTATTTTGAAAACCTTCCTTCTTTTATCCAGAATTGGGATTGACTACTTAATTTTCGAGCTAGTGGAGTTAAAATTACACATGAACTAGCTGTTATGTGTATAATTTTTTTTTAAAAATCAAAATATTATTAAGAAACAAAATAAAATTTGATTATATGATGAAAATATCATTTACCTGATTGCACGCAATTTCCTCGTACTTATGTTGTATTAAAAAATATGCTTCTTGCCAATAATTTACGCACATCAATACTTCCAAAATATCTTTTTTTAGTTGGCCCTTAACCTCGGACAGAGTTCTCTTACCTGTACTAAAAGTGGTCTCCGCAACTACGATGTTAACCGTAGCTATTGGTAGGTCTTTTGCAATGACAGAAAAATAGGGTGTTTTCATTCGTTTTTTCGCAAAAAATCAAGTAAATCAAATTGTATAGTATCAAATGGTTTTATGCTCCTAAGTATTTGATGATTACAATATTTAACTAATTTAGCATGCATTCCAATAAAACTTGCATTCGATGCCGGATTACATGCCGGAGACATACTAGAAGAAAAACCTGCTACACTATATCTTTCATCCCTAATACTTTCAAATAAATTCAACAGTATGCATCGTCTTCTTCAAGATTAGTAGAAGAGGTGTGTGCAGTGGATGCTCGACTAATATCTGTATCCAATCGATGTGCATACAATTCGTACATAGAAATTAATGTGTTTTCTAAACTCGAATAAGTGATAGGTGAATCAAAATTTAAACAGTTTGTTACTTGTATAATAACATATTTAGTGCCTCTTAAATTGTACCTAGAATCCATTACGCTTGCCAAAGAAAGTAACATAGACAAGTCTTCACAATTTTTTTTTTTAAAGAATTTTAACTCAATAGAAAACAATATTTCGATAAAAGCGTGATCATTTTATATTTTTGAAAAGTTCTTGCAATGACAAAAGACGTTCAAGAACTCATGAACTAGTGGGTAGTATACCACAAATAATATATTTGAGAAATCATGAAAATTTGTCGTTTTTTTTTTTTCACTTTAAAGGCTAGTTTCCAATCAGAATCAATTAAAATAGAATCATTGACATTTCTTACGTGCCTAGAGTTATAAAATTCGGTGATTAAATGCTCGTATTCGCATGATTTTAATAATAAATAAGTGGATAAATTTTTTGAAATCTGGCCAACTTGTACGCAAAATTCCTCAAATGCTAGTTTCCTACTTGGTGATATGGCGATATATACTGGTGCATACTTAATTCTTTCAATTTGATCCTTAATATGTCATATATCATCTTGTACAATTAAATTAAAAATATGAAACACACAATAAACATGAAACAAAAAATACCAAAATCAAGACTAAGTACTGTACAATGTTTATCTTATAACAGACTTGTTACCATTAACATTGTCAAATGTAGAAGTACAAATTTTACTTTCACAATGATATTTCCCTAATAATTTGCATGAGGACGTTACAAATATTGTTTGCATTATAAGGAAATTCAATTATCTTAAAAGTAATAATTTTTTTATACGTCACCTAAAATGGGTTTATGTTGTATGCATTTGTTGCTATATAATATTTTTTTTATTTATAACTTTCCATAAATTTGAAGTAAACGATATAACACCAAAATATTTTATGTAAATCACTAATCAATTTGTTCTTAGTTCTAACGGAATACTCTAATGGATCATTAGAAATATCTACTTATTCTTAGGTGTATCAACGAGTCGAGTCGAGTCACGAGCTGAACAAAAATGGTTCGATTTTTTTTTTGCCTAAGCTGAGCAAAAGCTCGATCCATGCTTTCGGCTCGAGTCTTAGTGGGTCGAGCCGGCTCATTTCTTTTCGTGACAAATCTAATTTTTTAAAGAATTTAAAATTTGTGCAATATACGAGCGTGAATTTAAAATCTATTTTTAAAATTTTTTTAATAAAGCTCGGCTCGGCCGGCCGAAATACAGGCGGCTCTGGCTCGGGCCAGTGCCCCCAAAAATCGGCTCGACTCGGGCTGTTCTCGGGCCGAGTCACGGACCACCCAAGCCTTACGAGGTATTTTGACATTCCTACTTACTCCTATGTAACTTGATTGGATATATTATTTCATGAATGTTGTGAAATAGTCATTGTCTATTTTGCTTAGCGACAATTCAGCACGGCAACAAACTTCAACATTCCTTTATGATTTCTTTCCTTTGAATACATCCACGTGCTTAGTGTTGAAGAATTGCTACCGAAAGAAGGAGTACCAAAGGCCAGTTGTGTTTGAGATCAACCAACAAGCCCATATTTGGTCGTAAATTTGGCTTAGTGACGGTTGAGGTGGGTAGTACCGATACTTTTGCCATGTCAATCATATTTGACAATAGTTACATATGGTCTTAAACTTTTGAACTTCTTTATCGGTACAACTCGTTGAAATCAATTTAAAGTGTTCCCAACACTTTGTAGCCTTTTTTCCCTTTCATTTTCCTCTTGTATCGAGAATTTGTAATTCTGCATCATCGGTATCTTCATCGATGACATCCAAATCAATTGGATACTACTTATGTGAGCATTGTCAACACCCATTTCCAACAAATCCTCAGGGATAGGTGCATCGTCAAGATCGGCAAATTTATTTTTGAAAGTCATATTGTGACGTCATAGGTGAGTGGCCATCGAACAAACCCTCAACAAAATAATGAGGATCTGTGTGTATGTAATAAGATCATGTAATGTAGAGAATAAAGATGAAATATATAAATTGGATAATGCGGTGTTGATAATAGAATCGAGAGAATGTATGTAATAAAATTGAAATTTGAATGTATTAAGAATTATAGAATGTATATGTAATAATGAATTTATGTGTATGTGAAAGATTGTATATATAAAATAATAATGAATGATGAAGAAATTATAGAACTGTAGAGAGTAGGAGAGAGTTAGTTGATTGTTGTGTAAAAAATTGTTTATATTGTGAGAAATTTATAGAGAAAAAAAATCAGCGACCGTTGGGGTCCCCCCAACAGTCATATGCAAAAGTTTGTGACATTTTCAATGGTCACGAACTTAAAAAAAAAGTTATCAAAATGAGCCCAAGACGCCCATTGGCCGAGCTCGGCGAGTCGAGCTGACGAGTCGAAGAGCTATTCAGCTCTATTGCCACCTCTAATTGCAGCCATTGAGACATTTAGCTAGTACAAAGTATTTTAGCTATAAATATAAGTGCTTTTGCAGGGATTTTGATTGATATTCGAGCTTTGACGAATCACCCACAAATAGGGATTTTGAAGCTTACATTTGCATTCATCAAGTTTGGTACAATAAGGATATTTGTAAGATCGTAATGAGTGATTACAGTGGAATGTGAAATGAAGAAGTTCAACAATCAAAATTGCACTATATGAATGATGTGCATGAATTCATATTTTTAAGGACAAGACTTGTGGCAGGTAGCTGACGGTAGTGACGTGATACTGTTAGAGGGTGCGAGGGCTTTGCAGAAGTGGAAAACCAAAACGGCAAGGTTATGCCTAGAGATCAAGACAACAGTAAAAAAGGAATTAGTTAAGCAAATAAAGGACACAAAGAAACCAAAAGAAGCATAACACTTTTGTAGCACTTTTCTCTATGAGAAATGACTTAAGATAGTACTTCTCAAAAACTAGCTATTATTAGTAGTTCAAGGGAAGATCACAATAAGACAATGTTTCAACAAGATAAAATTTCTTAGTTAAATGTGATAAGATAAATTTTCAGAATCGAGAATGAGACAAATAACTGTACATGGATTAATGCTCGAACTTAAAAATTCCATTGTTGAAATCAATGTTCTAAAATGCGTGCTTATGCGAATATGCTAGGGGCGTTTCGATGGTATGTGCATAATAATGCGGTCTACCCATTTTGTTAGGCTTGGGCATTTTAATCGGAACCGAATCTCTTGAATCGGAACGGAGGGTTTCGGTCCGATTCTTAGAAAAATACATTAGGAACCGAAATTGATAAGTGATAACCAATTGTGTCCAGTTCGGTTCTTGATCTCTGAACTAGAACCGTGAGTACTCATGTAGAACCAATTTTATATAATTTTTTATTTATAATTTATAAGCTAGGTAAAAAAAAATATATATATATATAACCTATAAATCCTAATTAGTCTAAAACTCTAGAATCTAACCCTAGGAAATCAAGACTATCTCCTCCTTTTTTACATCTCGGCTCACATCAAATTGTTGTATTTTAAAGATTAGTACATATTAATCTTTACAATTTGGACTTTTTATGAATCAAAAAGTTTAAACTAGGTTGTGGTGTAAGTTAATGAATCAAAGTGTTTATTTTTTTATGATTTGAGCTTTTTACTTTCTTGCATCGTTTACAAATTTAAATGATTTTCAATTTTTTTATAATGCATGGCAAATGAACTTGATGTATTCATTGTTTGGGTTGGGTGTACCTTTTTTATTATCTTGAGTTCATGGTTCTCTTTTGAATATGTTTTTTCCATTTTTATTCAAATTAAAGGAATTCAATATGAACTATAATTTTTTGATAATATATAATTATTCATCTAATTAGTATTTTTTATGTTAGTTCGTTTTAAAAGTAGAAGAATTTAAGTGTTGTTAATAATTAAATTATATACTCTAGTATGCCTTGCTTATGGACCCAATAAGATTTATTAAGGAAAAAAATTTATTCTCAAATTATATTTTAATTTTTGATATTTTAATTTTCTCTTATTTTCGTGGTTTTTAGTATCCATTATTTTGCTTCTTGAAGATTTTTTAGCTGAACTTTCTCCTTTGCAAAAATATTTTCAAGTAGTTGCGGGTTATGTATGTGTATTAAATGGGCTTACATGAAAGTATTTATAAGATGTATATAAAAATGTTTGGGTAGAACCGAAATCGAACTAGAACTGACGGTTCAGGTTTGGGTTTGGTTCTAGTATTTATAAGGATTCAAATTGTTCCATTTATAAAATGCCCAAAATATAATGAGTGGTTCCAATTTTGAAATACTCGGACTGACCCACCCGACGCCAAGGCCTTGATTGTGTTGCCCGCATATGTGCGCTTAAACGTGAACATGCATACGAATACGCATTTATATTAAAAATTGTATCTAAATTAGTCTAGTGAAGTCCAACCCATTTTTATAACTTAAATAAAAAGAATATTGAATCTAACAAATATCAAATTAGCCTAAATCACCCATGCCCATGAATTATATACATCAATATATAGGGTTTTGACATTTAAAATCAAAATAGATTTTTTCTTGAGTTGTAACTACATATGTCGAGTCCGAGCCTCATTCTTCTTCAATTTTCCTGTAGTTTTACATGCTGAGATCTTCATCGAATTGCAAAAACTTGAATTTTCATTTTTCATTTTTGTATTGCTCATCTAATCACATCTTTGAAAGATCCTTTTCTCCCCTAATTTTTATAAACTTCAAAGAATTATTATTTTATTTATTTATTAGTTTAGAATATTTTAAATAATATTAAAAATTGAAAAACGCATAATTAAGCATATACTTCGTATAAACACACATATGCTTGTAATGTTTGATACTCGATCGAAACACATTGTCATGTATTATGCGTATTAAAACTTTGGTTGAAATACAAGTTTTGTCTGAGCAAACCTCAATAGTCAAAGAGCATTTGCTTGCTGATCAAGAAGTATTCTCCAAGAAAATTACAAGGGTCTCACCAAAGAAAGAAAAGAAACCGTTGTTTAGCTACAAAAGAAGAGGTCAGTCCAGTCAACATGAAGAATTTTCTCAAGTGAAGGAAACTAACAAATTTGCAATAAGAGAAACCAGTCGTTCAAAGAATATCGATAAAATAATGACTGCTCGTGTTACCTGTGTCTCAAACGAGGTCGTTATGCTAGAAATTGTAAGCTAACAGAAAGAAATATAACAACTTTCATCAAGCGAGACTATGTAAATCGCCCACCACAATAATTGAGCAGGCTCAAGAGGAAGCTGACCAGATAAAGAAGACTAAATTCCATATATGCTAACACAAAGATAGGAGATGAAAGTACGAAAGAGTTGAATATATTTGAGGAAATGGACCAACATAATGAAGGAAGAGTTAATGGAACAAGTGACCATAGCTCTAAAAGACAAATGGATTAAAGGACTCGATGCAAGCTATGGAATTTCAGACACGGCTAAGAATATTGATTATAAATTGAAGAATCCATACTAAAGTTGAAGTTGAAGGAAGCATCATCTACTTTGTGTACTCCCTTTGGTTATCTAATATTTTCTTTCTAGATTACGATCCCTCACATGCATGGCAAGAAGTGTCTTTATATAATATTTTAGAAATGAAATAATTTATGTAGTGGCTGGTGTGTATATGCCAAATAATTAAATTGTGTATGTAATTTGGCTAATAAAATAATTCATTTTTGTGTTTAGAGCCTCCATTTAAAAAGAATTTAATCTGTAAATAGATAAAAATAAGTGATCGATAAGTGAATAGTACTTACAGTTTCATTGTAATGTATAATTGAAAATGAAATTTAATAAGTTATAAATTAAATTCTAATGTTTGTCGATGGAACTTTACAAATTCATCATCTTTGTTGAGAATACGGGTAACATATGATAGAACTAACCGTACAATAAATTAATTTTGTTTTTAATTTTACTTAAAAATTATATATGGCCAAGCCACCAAAACTTAAAGAAAATAAATATTTGACAGAGTCAAATTTTGTAAGAGAGGCAACATTTTTTACATTTCTTGCCATTTGTTTAGTTCAAATTCCACTTTGATCAATAACACTTGAAAGGAAAATTTCTTAATCAAAAGTCGACTTATTTGACTTCAAAGAAGAACGAATAGAAGAATTTTTTTAAAGAAATAAATAAAACGTTTCTATTTTCATTCTCCAGCCTGTCTTTTTGACATAAAATAGTGAAAGGCAAGTAGGACCGTAGGAGAAGGCCACCAACAGCAACTTCAGATTCCTTCTCATCCTATAAATGGGTCCCACTTTTGCATTTCCCAGTCCCATAATTGTCCTATACTGAAAGAAAAATTCTTAGCCAACCGTTTGTGAGTATTAAGGTTTAGGGTTCCAGCTTAAAATTCAAGCTGGTAAAAAGTAATACAAGTTTTATATATGTTGATTATCATTTCGATATATAATCGATAAGAAATTTTACCTTCAACATGTCTCTATGAAATAGTAGTTCATTTGAGGACATCAATTTTATAATTTGAATGTTTGTTTGAATCTTAGATGGATCAAATTTTTCGTTTGAAATTGAGTTCCATTTTTAAATGTAAATATTATTAAGAGAAGTGGTCCAAACTCTTATACGTTAATTATTATTTTTAATATTGAATCAATTTTGAATTATACTCTTAGGACTGAGAATTTTTATTTAAATACTTTGTACTATTTTTGCATTATCTCCTAGCATATCTACTTAGTATACATACATACATACATACATACATATTGGGGATTCCACCAAATAACACAATTATGTTAAGGACTCGTTTGACGTGGATTTTATTTTTTTCTTTCTGTAGAAGAGTTTTTGAAAGACGCTATCTTAATTTTATTTTATTTTGAAAATTAATTTTTAAAAGAGATTTTTATTCCGGAAGTGTTTTTAGAGGAAGTCACATTGGATCATCTTTCTCTAAAAGTTATTTTAACTATGAAAAGCACTTTCATAAAATTATTCAAACTGATTCAAAAGCAACATTTGGACCTCAAAGACTCTATTTGAGATTTTAAAAGCCATCTCAAACGGGCACTAATTATATTGTCTAATTATGTAGAGTTAGTATATCAAATTTGTATGTCCGAATTAATTTGTTTATACTATTGTAGTTGATTTTTGGTTGACATGGATGATTATGATCTAACATGCGATTAAATGTCCATTTGACAAGGTTTTTGAAAAGTCATAAAGTGTTTCTAAATATAAGAAGTTGCTTTTGAACGTATTTTCTAGAGATACTTTGTTTGATTAAAAGAGTTTTTATAGAAAGATGATCTAAGTAGTTTTTTTCAAAAATCTCTTTGACAAGAAGCAGAAGCCCTGCTAAATAGGCATTAAGATGAACAAATTTGATTAACGTAATGCAAATGAATACAATAATGAAAATAAATAAAAAGACAAGAATAGGAATATTTTATATGCATGCTTGATCATATATGTTTTAACATTGGGCATCACATGAACATAAGACAATTAGCCCCTATTTATCTACCATTAATTTAAAAAATTATTTTCTACAGTAAGATTTTCCACCACACATTCACCCAATAAAATATTTTACACACAAACGCCCCCGTTTGACATCCATTCTCTTCTCATTCTCTTTCTCATTTTTTTCTCTTTCTTCATTTCAACCACACATTCTATCAATAAAATAATATTACACAAAAATCCAAAAATTTTCCTTACTTTTTCACCACACATTCTTCTCATCAATCA
>CAIGRK010415146.1:0-11782 GCA_903798315.1 Fraxinus greggii | reverse complement strand
AAGAGTCATCTCATTGAAATGAACGCCACTCTTGGGAGTGAGCCCCAAGGGGTTGTTTTATTTGATGCTACATGAATCTGGAGAGAAGGATTGTATATCTGACTAGGAAGATGCTCTCGTAAAAGCAACATGGCAACTGATGCCATGTTCATGATTTTTTACTAGAACTATAATCAACGTTGTTGAGCTTATGCTGAAGGCTTGGAACTGTTCACCGCAAGTGTTAAGAGTCATCTCATTGAAATGAACNGTTCACCGCAAGTGTTAAGAGTCATCTCATTGAAATGAACGCCACTCTTGGGAGTGAGCCCCAAGGGGTTGTTTTATTTGATGCTACATGAATCTGGAGAGAAGGATTGTATATCTGACTAGGAAGATGCTCTCGTAAAAGCAACATGGCAACTGATGCCATGTTCATGATTTTTTACTAGAACTATAATCAACGTTGTTGAGCTTATGCTGAAGGCTTGGAACTGTTCACCGCAAGTGTTAAGAGTCATCTCATTGAAATGAACAAATATGCATACATTTGTTGCAGCAAATATGGCTGTGTGTATAGAAGCTTGGCATGGCCAGTAAAGCAGCGGGTATATAAGATCTTAAAAAATAATTAATTTATATAATGTACTTAGAAGTTTGTATTTATTATATTTGCCAAAACAATAGGGTGAAGAGAATAAGAGAAAACTGATTGAGCTGTCTATATGGGAGACTTCAAGACAGTTGTATATTGCTTCATGCGTTCTCCCCTCCTTTCCCTTTATCAACTGCTGAGATCTCTTTGTTAAATTTATCAAATATGTTATAGCGCATAATAATTGATAATAGGACATAATTGGATAATCTACCCCTTCATCACATTGATTGGTCTGGAAAAATATGATAAAACATAAAGTAAAGAATGCATGGGTGATCTCTGATAAATCACTCTTTGCAATAAGAAAGGTGCATGGAACCCATCAATTGATTGCCATCATCATCATAATCTCTCTCTCTCTCTCTCTCTCTCGCGGATGAGAACATGCAACATGCTTCGGTGGATGGGAGTTTAGGAGCTATTTGCATTTGCACAACTGATGTATTGGGGGTCTGATTATTTTGTAAGAAGATTAATTTTGGAATTGACTAATTTATTTTCTCAAACTAAAGAGTAACTCTTACAATATTAGTTGGTGTACCTCAACTATTGTAAAACAACTAATGTGGTCTTGAAGATCTTAGCTCATTATGTTGTGGACTTTTCTCGAAATATTTTACCATACAGCTCAAGACAACTTGGAACATATTTTATAATCTTTAGAAGCTCTTTTCGCCAAACAAAAGGCTCACTAGACATTCTGTCTTGACTTGTATGCACATCGGTTGCTGCAAATAACATTCATCGGTGTCAGAAGTCTCCGAGGTGTGTCAGGACGTTTTGGTGATTTTGTTGATATTTGGTGTTGAATCACTTCATCTAAAATCTTAAGTTCTTAAGAAGGGACAAATTTATTTATTAAATTTTGGCCAGAATCCATTTTTAAATCAAAAGTATTTCATGCTCAATTTCCATAACTAGGTGGCGGCAACACTTGAACTTAGGCCTTTAACTACTCTAATATTATATTGAACCACCTCATCTAAAGCTATAAGTTTTTAAAGTGAGGACAAACTTGAATTTTGTGTTCAACATTCAACATCAACGCTGACCTGGACAAAATGAGACCATTATCCTGGAACAAATTTGAGCTGATCTATAATTTTGGAGTTCTGAGTCTATATGGAACAAACAAACAAACAAAAGCAACCAAAACACATACATGTGTTTTGGTTGCTTTTGTTTTTTAACCATTAAATTGATGGTGATTTCTTATATCAGAAACAAAAGTTTAGAAATGGAAGGGGGTCGAGACCTGACCTCCAACAAATGAGTAAATAAAAAGACCAACTTCAAGGAAAAAAATACCTCCATTATAAACATTTTAATGTTTTAATTATTTTACTGAAGCAAATATGGACTCTTTTACATTCTGTGGAAGTAACGTTTTTGGTTATTCTCTTTGGCAGTAGAATGCTAGAGTATCAATTATTGATGTGAGCTTAGTGCTGTATTATGAAAAATTAAAATATCTGCTGACATCTGACATTATTGCATCTTTTGTTTTATTCTTGTTGGTAGGTTTGTCGGCTTTGTCAACAACAAGATGAGAAACCAGCCTGTGCTGTGTGTGGAACTTTAAACAACCTTTGGGTCTGCTTGATATGTGGTTTTGTAGGATGTGGAAGGTAAAGGAGACTTGGTTTTAGTTATTTGATGGCCTAATTTTTTATATCCATGTCGTTTTCATTTAATCATATATATTTTACTTCATTGATGTGGAAATGTATCTGATTGATATCAATATGTGCAATATAGGTACGAAGAAGGTCATGCTAGTGGACATTGGAGTGATAAACAACATCGCTTTTCACTTGAAGTAGAGAAACAACAAATTTGGGATTATGTTGGAGACAGATATGTTCATCGACTAAATCAATCAAAAGGTGTTGGCAAATCGGTCATGATAAATTCACACTGCAATTCAGTTGGAGAATGTGGCACTTGTGGGTGTGATGGAGGGGAAGAATTAGGTAGTGCCCTTTTCAGCAGCAAAGTTGAAGCGGTACTTCTTATTCATTTTCTCACAAACAATACATTTAGTTTTGTTGAAATTACACATATCTGCTTTATTTTTGACTTGATTGAGACAGCTCTTGGTTAGTTGACATTCATAGAAGCATTTGGCTGGCCCAAAGGTTGAATACGTCATTTTAAGCATTCCCCCGTGTCAAAAACGTGAATGACAAAATCATTATTAGCTATGACCACCATTTTGTACTTTATTTTTATTAACTTCTTGTGGTTTGAGTGCTGGATTAATGTGTTAAAGTTTATTCTTATGGCAATAGATTTTGGATGAGTACAACCATCTTCTAGCAAGTCAGCTGGAGATTCAGAGAAAAGTAAGTGGAAGCCTGTATTCACAATTTTGGGCTATTGATCGTTTGAATTTACACTTGTTATGTGGTTATTTTGTATGTTAAACCCATCATCTGTTGTTCAAGTATAGCTACAACAACTTATTCTTGTTCCTATAAATTTAGGGTCGTTTTGGTTCGTTGTTACATCTACTAGAAGATTCACAGTAACTAGGCACTTAACAGCATGTCATTTTAGTAATGGTCTACCCCTCTCTCTACTAATCCGTTCTACTTTAGATCGTATAACTCTTCTAAATGGAGTTTCTTTGATCTCTGCTAGACATGGACACTTAAAGTCATCTTTCCCTTAATATATCCTCAATATCTTCCCACCTACACTTGTTGGCATATAATTTCACTTTTTTTTCTTATTCATTTTAGTATGACGACACATACATCTTAGCATCCTCATTTCTGCTGCATTCATCTTATGAATATTGTCTTTTAGCAGCTTAACATGTAGTACTAGTATAACAAGTCTATAGCTGTTCACTATAATTGGGCTTTTAACCTAAGATCTTCCTTCCACACTGGATTCTTGTACCATTTTTTGTCATGCTGACTTACGATTTAACCCCTTCTACTCTATTTAACTAAAAATGTCATTAGCGAATTATATACATCAAAAAACCTCATCTTGAATCTGTACCATAAGCTCATCACAATTCAAGTGAAAAGATAAAGGACTTAAAATAGAACCTTGATGCAAATCTCTGGTGATACTGCTGTTACATCTCACACTTTCTTATTGCTCCATCATATGCATCTTTAATAGTATTGATATTATATAAATTCATTTGCTCTCTGGTACCTACAATAGCACTCACTAGATGGGGATGCCCCCAAAAAGCGTGTATAACAATTCATATCCTATAGTGTGACAGTTTTTGCTGGTTTTCAACGTACTACATCCCTCCTTCCCTCCTTTATTTGGATTGGCTATGAAATATAGGTGGAGTTTGCTAGTTCCTATATGTGCTGAAATAATTGAAGGTTTAATCTTAGACAACAAAATGAATTTGTACTAGCAGCAGATCTCAAATATGTAACATTTTCGAAGAGTAAAGTTTTTTGTGAGTCCTTCAGAACTTTTCACCATTTTTCTGTCAGCATTATGAATCTTTACTCGCTGAGGCAAAGAGTAGGAAGGAAAGCTCAATAGCAAAAGCAATTGAGAAGGCGATATTTTCAAGGACACATAATTTGCAAGATAAATTGGAAAGTTACGAAGAGGAAAAGAAGGCTGTTGCAGATGTAAATATCCTATTCTTCCTGGATACTTCATATTTTGTATCTTTGCGTGGCTTATATTTTTATTATCTCATCTAACATTTTGACCTAAAATGTCTTCTCGTTCTTCTTTTAGAGGAATCAAGAGCTAATGAAACAACAAGAATTGCTGCAGAAAAAGTTTAAGGAAATTGAAGAAAGGTACAACCTTCTCTCTCTCTCCATTTACATGTAAATTTAAGTCCTTTGGACTTTGAATGATGTGATTCAATATTTTCATATTTTTAACATGATACTTCAACATAAATTCAGTAATCTTGTAGTTAATTCCTACTAGTATGTCTTTCATTTACTACATCCCCAGTGGTTTCTCTTCTCGCAATTCTTTAAATTCATGGTAAACTCAAATCCGTCGATGACGTATTATATTATATTTTTTTGGCTGATAGAGGGGTCAAATGGTATAAGTTCATTTGTTGGTACTAGCATGATGAAGTGCTTTCAATGCAAATTATGAAAACATCACTGGATCCTTTCCATTTCTTGAAATAAATAGGACTTCGACAGCTCTAAGCTTATCGAGTTGATTAAATTTCGATTTCTCAATTTATAGGGAAAGACTCTCTCTCAAGTCTAAGGAGGAAAAAGTAATAGATCTACAAGAGCAGGTCTGGTTCTGTATCTTTGACAGTTGCATTAAACTTCTTTAGACCTTGATTACATTACATATTGTTTATCGAATGCAGTTTAACCACTTAAAAATGTAATATTTTGCCTGCAGATTAGAGACTTGAAAATTTATGTTGAAGCCCAGCGAACGTTTGCAAACATGAACGATTCAGACAGCATCAAGGGAGGGACTGTTTTGCCGGTAGAATCAAGTCAGTCATCTTCAGGCAACCGAAAAAGACATACAAAGTCAGGCAGACGTCACAAGTAATAATAACTAATAAGAGCTTCTTCAAGATTGCATTACCAATATAACTTATTACACATCTTTCGTTCAATCGACATGGAAATATTGCTGGGATTCCATTTGTTGTGAATTAATACTTTCAACTTTGACTTGTTCAGTCATGGATAATGGTGAATGTTGTTGTAAATATACATATTTGCTAATTGACTGCCTTTTAAGTTCAGCATTTGCCATCTTTAATTTCAAAATCTGTGCAAAGATTTTATCTATTATGAACCTAAAACTTTTGCGTTTTAATTTTTTTTTCTTTTTTATCTTAGTTAAAAGTTATTTCTCTATATTGACAAATTCATAAAATAGCTTTGAAATTTGTATATATACAATAATAATTTAATATGCAATTGACTAACTAGACTTCAACGTCAGACAAACCTTGGCCCACCATGACGAAACATCATAGGTCCTAGGCAATTAAATAACGTGTATGCATGTATTCGCGGAGTCAATATTTTTGTTTCAATAATGCTATTTAGCACTACTGGTATTTTAACACCAGTTTAGGTGGTAGTACTAGTGATATTAAATTATGGATTCAATTAAATACAATGAATGAGTACCAATTTTAGAGGATCTATGATATGTTGATATGTTGACAACTAAATCTGTGTTCAATATCATTGGTATTAGATAACGTGATTCTTCCTGCTTTGAGCCTTGAGGTGGTGATAATCTATAGTGATGTATCAATTAATGATGGTAACTAAAAGATAACAATAAAATTTCCTATTTTATCACAAACTCTATACCAAAAGCATATCAGCAATTGGACTAACACCACAAACATAAAAATAAAATAATGAAGAAAATAGAAAAAATAAATTAATCAACATTTTTTTTAAAAGAAAAATCAAGGTTTGATTACACAACTCCCAATAATTCAATAATAATAACAATAAATAAAAAAGCATTGATGTATTTAGGTTTGCGGTGCAATTTTGACATTTTCACATAGATAATGACATGTTAAGATTTATCCATTGTTTACGAAAGCTTTCTTTGCGGACCAAAAACAAAAGAAGAAGAAGAAGATGGAGTAATCGAGTAAAACCATGAAAATGGAAATAAAAGGCTGGGGATTGAGAAGATCGATTTTAAATGTTGAGGATGTATTTGCTACAAGTGTTAAAGGTTAAGGACTAACTGTCCAAAATCCTAAGAAAATTGTTAATATGGCTAATTGGATTTGTATACGTCTTGAAATGGACAAAATACTAACTTAAAGGGTAACTCCAGAATGCCTTTATGGAGCTTTTATGGAAAGCCACTCGGAGACTGCCTGTGAACGTTATCATTTGATATAAGTTTGGACCGTGCTATTTGTCCAGATAACCGTATAGGTAGCTTGATAGGTGCACGCGTGACACTATCTGTACAAATAACTATCCGTGCAGATAGCTTTATTCTATAAGTTTTAAGTATATATCAAAAAAAATTTGTAACTCCAAAAATAATTAAAAAATGTTGCAGGGCCGATCCTTCCCCGCCTGCCTATCCATCCGCCCCTGTACGATGCATGAGATACATACACACACATAAAGGAAGCAGTGCATCAACATGCTTAACCACTACAAGTGAAACATATTGTACTAGCTAAAAATCAGTATCTTTTTTTACGATGAAAGCCTTTTAAATTCATTAACTTTTCAAGTTGTAACAAATAAAGTTCAAAAGAAACAAAATTAGGAATCAGGGCCCAAGCCTACACTAAATCTACCTTGCCGAGACCAATCAGGACGACCTTCACCTGTCATCATTTAATTTGTAACCACAGACAAAAAAATCCCATTATTCATTTTAAAGATAGCAAACACGACCTCTGCCCTCTTCCTTACTCTAATCCGACTTGCTAGCCTCCTACTGGTGGTGACCTTTCAGGTAAGCTACTCTTTAAGGCAAAGAATATTCATCCTGAAGCATCTTCAATTGGAATTTGATAAGTAACCAACCTTAAAAAACTGAACAACTATATCATTATATCATGCAGCTTTTCCTTCAAAAGGAAAAAAATGGTACTGTCCTAAAACACGAGAAATACGCTCATTTGGTTTCATGGGGAGGCCGCTGTGTGTATACACCTATTTATCTTGGAGGTTGATCAGAACTATCTGCATGACCCGTGCTTGAACCAGCACTGTTTTCTTGTGGAGGTAAGGTGCCCCACTCGCCTTCCGACTCTAGTGGCTCAATTACACACACTCCACCATCATTAAGTCCTAATGCAAATTGGTTAGGCTTGTAAGGGTGAGCAGCAATAACTAAGGGATAGGCCGATACGCTGCAAAAGTCAGTATCATCAGATAATGAGTACAAGGAAAAAAATGTACTTTGATAATCGCAGTTAGTTTTCTGGTGATTGAATTCATTGTAAGTTGAATAACAACAAATTCAGAAAATTTCAGTAGTACGCACCTTGGATAGGGAGGTGCGTATGCGTAGCAATTGATTCGACATCTCAAACACAATGATGGAGCAGTATAAACACCTACACTTCCATTTTCAAAGCTGATGTATATGGATTGGCCATCGCAAGAATATGTAGCACATGTGATTCGGCCACTTGCTCGTCGGGGTACAGACTATTTAGATTAGGAAATGATGAAAGTAATTGCATCAGTATCCAAGAAAGGAACAGTATTCATAGTCAAAAAACTTTGGAACAGAGAGATACCAATTTGCAGCAATAATTTATGAAAAATATATTCATGTGTAAGTTCATGTGCTACACCTGCACAAGGCATGTCAAATTAGGTACTTCATATATTGCTATCTGTCTCTCTTGGAATACTAGTAAATGTGTTTGATCCCGGTGAAATTGTACATGAGTATCTGCAAGAGAGGCAGCCGAGCAACCAGGTGGGCTTTGCAAGTATTCACTTTTTTGCTTCTCCCACGTATCAATGCTCCAAACACACAACTGGTTAAACCAAAATGGGTCAGTGGCAGAAAATTCTAAACAATGCAATGCTTAGCCAACTTCTTAAATGGAAAGAGGTTAAATAAATGCCTACTTACTAAAACCTAGGAGTAATTTCTCTTATTAGACTTAGATATCATCATGTTAGGTCCACTTTGTTGTTCCCAAACAGGTGCTCCCAGTATGGTTATTGTGAGATGGCTTAGAGAAAGGAATAGATATAGACACAAATAGGAACCTCAGTTTTACCAATTGTAGAAGTATCTGCGACAAAAGCTCCTTACCTGAGAATCAGCTCCTGAAGATACGAGCACGTTAAGAATATTAGAGAAGGCAAGGCCAGTTATCCTTTTCTGATGAGCTTTGAGCTCGGCTTTGACCTGTTATAAAGTAAATGCAATGATAACATGGCTTGACTCATTAACATGTTTGAATGACAAATTTAAGCCAAGAGGTTCACCACTATTTACTACCTCATCAACCTTGACATTATATATTTGGATAGATGAATCATCCACGCCAATTGCTATGCTGTTACTGTCTTGGGGATGAAATGCCAGAAATGTTGCTGCAGGTGGAGGGGACTTGAATGTTGCCATTGTCTGTTGATAGAACAAAAATGATATAAAAAGCATGTTAAGAGTGTAACTTGTGTCTATCAAAGAGAATAAATTGATATAACATGTTACAACAAGCAAGTTAACAGAGTAAACAAATTGAGCGCAACTCGTGTCTACCAAAGAGAATTAATTGTTTGGTCCGGATAGTCCCAAATCAAACTCTTTCAATATGTTTCAACACATAATGAGAAGAGAAAACACTTTATGATTCAACGCTTAACGGATAAAAGCAAGACATGAGCAGAACAAAACCCACTTACTTTGAAGGTAACTATATTATATAAAGAGATTTTCCCTCCTGACGCCGATATAACATAAGCATCATTCTTGGACAGTGCAAAGCATGGCACCCTATCTTCAGGATTCATTCGATTAATATGATTGGTCATCGGTATCCCGCTACGAGGTTTCCATAATTTAGGCACAGTATTTGCTCTTGCCTACAAGAAGTTGAATTGCATAAGAAGATGCTACCGGTGTTAATAAAAATAAAAAAAATTGGGTAGCTTTCTAGTGTAATAGACCAATACCTCCCCTGTTGGGTTACAGTCACTTTTTGGCCATTTCCAGAGATTGTGTACTGAATTGGCATATAGAGCCAATATGGCATTTCCTGAATTGGTATAAATCAACCTTGACACCTGATAAATTGATTGAATAGAATTTTGAGGGCCTCACAGAGTCAGAGTAACAAACAGAAACCATAAATTAAATGCTAGCAATCTCTCCATTGTCTTGCGAGTTCTTTAGATATATCTCAGGCTATGTTGGTGGCCACAAAATTGATAACTGGAGAAGTTTGTAAGGACACTTGATGTTGAAAATGGACCAGAATAAACTATATTCTGCAACTGTCAAAATTCTAGGGGTCACAAAAACAACTAACAAACTATTTAAGAAGTTGAATTACTGTTATTGTAATTTTGAGTAAAAGGTCAATTCCTGTCTCTATCCACTTGACCGCGCTTATAAAGTATGAAGCAGGTTAGAGGAATAGATAGAAGTTCAAACTGGTCAAATTAAATCCATTTGTAAGCCAATATCTATCTAGGCATTTTAAATGGTCGGCTGAATTAATTATTACCCTTGTCGACGTTAAACTATCTGGAACTCTCAGAGAAAGACACTGCGATCGTTCTTTCACTTCTGTCAGTTTCCAGATTATGGATTTCTCAGAGTGCTCATCTGCAACTTTACTCTTCCCCTCTAACAAATCTCGGCTATCTCCCTTTTAAGAAAATGAAAAAGAAACTGATCATGAAGTGAACATAGAATATTGCAAACTGATAAGTCATAGTAGTGCACACAAAAACTAATGTCATATGAAATATTATGCAATGCACGTATAAAAAAGCAATATGCAAAATGCTTTTTAACCATTGTGCCAAAGAAATTAATCAGAGTTTCGGAAACAGAGATATCCTTCTTAAAAGTTTGAAAGCAGGATACCATTGAAACTGTGGATGTTGCTGGAGAAACTCGATCCTCAATGCTCGATCGAGTAGTAGCATTTACTCGACCCAAAAGCTGATTAGTTACGCACTTATGGTCCACAAACAGGGTTAATTTCTCGGGCTTAAGTTTCAGATTCTTGCAGAGATGATGCTTCCACTTTAAGCTGCAAGCCAACACAGATGAAAATGCCAATTTATCTTAGACTGAAGGAAAATGCTGATATTACATATTCTGAAGAAACAAACCCCAATAAATATTGTAAAATCTCCCAAGGTTTCCCGAAAATTAACATATCATCCGTATTCAACACAGTATCATACAATTATATACAATTAATAACAGAATAATATTCCCAAATTTCTCAATAATCAGAACAACTAAAAAAACTCAAAAATAAGAATGAAATAAGATTCAACACTGGAATTCAATTCTTACTTGTCAACAGCAATCCCTTTGATTTTATTTTCATCAAGAAATTGAAGTATCAAAAAATCCGAGCTTTTCATCAAGCGACCACATGCTGGTTACTCCCTTACTTTCCATACCTGTCAAAACCAAATAAAGAAATGAAAAATAAACAATCCATAATCAAAATTGGAAAAATCAAGAAGAGCGTCTCCTAAAATTAAAATTCAAACCAAAATCCCCAAATTTCAATTCTACATATAAATTTGTAAACTTGCATGCATGTCAGCTTCCGATGTGCGTGTTTTTTCATAGATCTTCTTGTGTACGCGACATAAGCATACATATAGATATATACAGGTGTGTCTATATATATAACATAGAAAGAAGCGATTGTACCTTGAATGAGAGAGAGAGAGAGAGAGAGAGAGAGGGGTTTATCGGTGTTTCTTAAAGAGAATGTAGATTTGAGGGAGGGGGAGGGAGAGAGAGAGCGGGAGATGATGAGAGCGATGACATAACAAATGCTGGTGATAAGCACGCGTACTTATAATTTGCATTAGCTGTATTCCAATATTAGATATGATAAGTCCTATTGCTATAGAACTGGAACACGTTTAATATGGGTTAGGATTTGCCGGGTTTTCGATATCTTGCTAAGATCATATTTTGGTCTTAAATTCGTTGAACTTTGTGGAAACGATACGAGATAATGAATTATTATTACTATCATCTACAATCAGGGGCGTAGGTAGTGGGGGGCTATAGTGGGGGGCTAGGTTGGGCTATAGCCCAGCCCAGCCCCCAGCCCACATGGAATCTAGTTTTTTATTTGGAATTTTTTTGGGGCTGGTTGTAGAGGTGTCAATCTAGGTGGTCTGGGTCGAGTCGGCCCGCCAACATATGAGCTAGGTAATGGCCTGAGTGAAAAAAAGTCCACCGCTACGGGTTCCGGGTCGGTCCACAAATTTTGGACTACAACCAGGTCCGCCCGCTGACCCATCCGGGTCGAGCCCATGTGGGTCATGGGTCGCGATTTGTTCCGGTTTGACCGTATGATTGTATAAATAAAATTATAAAGATATAGAATTTTTCATATTTATATCAAAAAATATTTTTTTTGTTAAATGTAAACTAAAAATTAAACAAAATGATCAATTCATATTTATATCAAGAAATGTT
>CAIGRK010415072.1:0-10634 GCA_903798315.1 Fraxinus greggii | reverse complement strand
TTAATTCTGCGTTTACACCTAATCGCCCCCTCTCTAGGTGTAGTTGGGTCGAATCCTGCGTTTCTCAGTTATCGATGCTGGGGCTTTGCCAGTTGCTCCATCTTTACCCTCATTCCAACAACCGCAACAATAGGGCTATTTTTGGGGGTGTTCTGCTGGATATGATCCCACCATTCTGGATATCCTACAATTTCAAAACATATATTCTTGGTATGACCAATTTTATAGCAATGAGTGCATTTGGACTTGTCCATACTATTTGCATTCTCAGAATTATTAACCTTTGATCACTCTTGATGCTTGTACTGTTTGCGAGCCGCCATGGTGGAAGCGTCAAAATCTTCAATTTCATCTTTCAAAGTGGTACGATGAGCAGCCTCATGACGAATCAAAGCATAGCACTCCTCCAAATTTGGAACTTGTTCTTTGTGCAGAATCTCTCCACGGATTGTTTTGAAAATAGTATCGAGTCCAGCAAGAAATAAATATATGTACACCAAAGCACTCCGAATTTCATGGGCAGTCGGTAAGCGAAGATAGCGTCATAATCGCTGGAGTCATAGACAGTATCAACCACCTCGACTTTCTGAGCATACCATTTTTCATATCCATCATATGATTGTACACGTGGCTTTGTCCTGCCACGAATATAAGAGAGTTTTTCCCTCTCAGCAATATGCATTTCCATTAATTGAGACCAAACATCAAAATTTGATTCAGTGAGAAGAATTCCTGCATTGAAAACTCCTTCTGATTGAACCACAATAGGGACAGATTTTGTCCCAGAAGATTCTAAGTTTTCCATTATAGAAAATAGGTTCCAATTTATCAAAGCCCAAATTTTTTTTATAAAAAAGACAAATCCAAATTTCACACAAAATATCAAGCCCGAACCCAATTCTTTAATAGATACAAAACTGTCTGTATATACCAAAAAAAATACAGGAACGGAGTGTTTCCGTCTTCAGCAGTAGGTGAAGAGGAATGAGGTGGTTCTGGTGAAATTTGTGATCCATAGATTACTCTTTCTGGAAGAAAAGGAATTGAAGCAATAATGGGTCGGATTATGCTAGGTGTTTTGGCTGGGGCAGATGATTTCTGCTAATTTTTTCAAGTTACAGAGAAGGTTTTTGAGGGCTTTGTTTCAAGGTTTCAAGAATCACATATATTGGCTCTAACACCATATTGAAATAGGTAAGGAGATTTTCTTATTGATAATTTAGAACGAGCGCGTAAAATGGTTTATACAGGGATGAATCCTTCAATTAGTTTCCTGTAATTTTGGCTACGTAATGTCCTACACTTGGGTAATATTATCAATCTATGATTTGTGCACACCTAGCAGTCTCTAAGAATGGAAAGATAATTACAAGAAATCAGAAACATAATTTCTCGTAACTTCGAGCATCAAAGGGAGCAAAATTGTCTTAAGAAGACATCATGAATTTGATCGGGATTTGATTATTTTCTTGTGACCTCTTCAGTTAATGTGTGATTAATTAATTTTGATTTATCAAAATGTGCCTGTTTGTATGATTTTATATATTAAAGTTGAATTCCTATTATCCCATAAACTACAATTCCAAAGTTCGGTTTCATCGAAGTTAAATCCCTTAATTTTATTTCTTTAAAGTTAATTCCTTTAATTTTATCAGCCTGCTGATACTCTATAGACATGATCAATGTTGCCCAAAGAATACTAAAGGCTTTTGGCGGTCGCTGAGACGGTGGATATTATTATATTTCGAATGAAATGGCAAGAGAAGACTATTGAAAATTAAAGTTTCCGTCATCTCTTAATCACATTTTTTATTCGAACCATGCTTTATGTCCCGGCTCAATGTCCGTGACAAAAACACCCTTTCGGATTGAGCCGGGACAATTGGTTTTGTCCTTCTTGTTCACTTATTTTAGCCCTCTTTGTTGAATATTCCTGGTTGACTTCAATCAAGTCCCTGCAAATTTTGCTGTAAGTTTAGAGTTGTAAGGTGGGTCCAGCTCCGTAGGCCTAGGTGACTTGGTCGATCCATGATCTCCAGTCAAACGTTGCATTTTGTCTGTTGGAAAAGAATCAGTGAAGGGCAATCCCGTGGGAAACCGACTTTTTAAAGTACGAATTCCCTGTTTGATGTTGCCAAAAAATTTGATAAAAATATAAATTAAAGGCAATGATTAATTTTAATCATATATTTCATAGGATTTACAATTTTATAACCACACATTTCATCAACTTTAATTAAAATCTGCTAAAAATCTAATTTTAATATTAACAAACGAGAAAGATTAGCCAGCCATATTTATTTAGTTATAGAGGAAGGTTCGTTTGAAAAGTCTCCGAAATTGCATTTAATTTATTTTAATTTCCATTTACAAGGACATCTCAACTACAACGATAGAGAACTTTTTGTTTGCCCATACCAGAGTAATTATACAAATCTTTCATTTTAATTGAATCAATTCTTTTGAGGGAAATCACTTTCCGCATGGCTTTCGCAGTTTCGAGTACAATGTTGTTTGTCCTTCTGGTTTTATTACCACTCTCAGCCACAGCTCAGCCTTACAGGAATGTTTCTTTGGGTTCATCAATAACTGCAAACAATGAAAATTCCACATGGTTGTCACCATCTGGAGAATTTGCTTTCGGCTTCCAGCAGATCATTCGTGGAGGTTACTTACTGGCAATCTGGTTCAACAAAATACCTGAAAGAACCATTGTTTGGT
The DNA here is from genome assembly GCA_903798315.1 of Fraxinus greggii. Taxonomy (NCBI): domain Eukaryota; kingdom Viridiplantae; phylum Streptophyta; class Magnoliopsida; order Lamiales; family Oleaceae; genus Fraxinus; species Fraxinus greggii. Next base: position 7,913 of record CAIGRK010415072.1, on the reverse strand, counting down.
CGGCCAATCGCGATAATCTCGTCCGAGAAGGATCAAAAGTTCAACTATTTGCAGATGGAAGATTTGAACTGAGTGACCCTAGAGGCCTGAGGATATGGGCTGCTACTTTGTCTAGTGTTGGAGTGGAATATGGAGCCATGCTTGACACTGGTAGCTTTGTGTTAGCAAACACCAACTCAGTTGTTTTGTGGCAGAGTTTTGATGAGCCAACTGATACATTATTACCAACACAGACACTGAATCAAGATGGCACACTTGTTTCCAGCTTCTCTAAAACAAACTTTTCGAGAGGAAGATTCCGCTTCATATTACAAAATGATGGAAATCTTGTGTCTTACACCAGAAATTTCCCCAAGGACAACGGTCTTTTTGCTTATTGGTCAACGCAAACTATGGGCAGTGGCTTCCAGGTGATATTCAACCAGTCAGGCTACATCTTTCTGGTAGCAAAAAATGGAAGTGTCCTCAATTTTGTGTCTTCAAACGCGGCCTCGACTAGTCAGTTTTACCAGAGAGCAATACTGGAATATGATGGGGTTCTAAGACATTATGTCTACCCTAAGTCTGCTAATTCAGCAGGTGGGAGAGCAATGGGGTGGTCTACTATGGACTTCATACCTTCAAATATATGCATGCGCATAACACAATCGACAGGTAGTGGTGCTTGTGGTTTTAATAGCTTCTGCTCATTGGGAACTGAACAAAAACCAAGGTGTGAGTGCCCAATTGGTTACTCTCTCATAGATCCAAACGACGGAATGAGTGAATGCAAACCAAATTTCGCTCCACAAAGTTGCAATGAAGAGGCACGTGAAGCTGACCTTTTTGGTTTCAATGACATGCCCAACACAGATTGGCCTCTCTCTGATTATGCTTATTTTCAGCAAGTCGCAGAAGATTGGTGTCGACAGGATTGCCTCGATGATTGTTTTTGTGCTGTGGCGATTTATAGAGACGGGAATTGTTGGAAGAAGAAATATCCTCTCTCCAATGGGAGGGTCGATCCTAGTGTAGGGGGGAAAGCTTTGATAAAAATAAGAAAGAGCAACGCAACAGCAGACTCCTCTGGCTCTAAGAAGAGTAAACGATCCATTCTGATCATCACCGGATCAGTTTTCTTAGGCAGTTCCATGTTTCTTAATTTGCTCCTACTTCTATCCATCTTCTTGTATGCTTTCTGTTTCAGTCAACAAAAATCAAAGGGGATTAAACCATGTCAAGTTCTTCCGGGCCTGAACATAAGAAGATTCAGTTTCAAAGAGCTCCAAGGAGCGACAAATGGATTCAAGGAGGAATTGGGCAGGGGTGCTTATTCAACAGTGTATGAAGGAATTATTAAGAACGACAGTATTGAAACCGTAGTTGCTGTGAAAAAGTTGCACAAGATGGCTACAGAAGGTGAGGAAGAATTTAAAGCGGAAGTAAGCTCAATTAGCAGGACTAATCACAAAAATCTAGTTCAATTGCTGGGATACTGTGATGAGGACCAAAACCGGCTTTTGGTATACGAATTCATGAGCAATGGTTCTCTTGCAAACTTTCTTTTTGAAAATTCAAGGCCCAACTGGTACAAAAGACTGCAGATTGCATTTGCGACAGCGAGAGGTATTTGCTATTTGCATGAAGAGTGTAACAATCAAATCATACACTGTGACATCAAGCCTCAAAATGTACTCTTAGGCGAATCCTTCACGGCAAAAATATCGGACTTCGGATTAGCCAAACTTCTGAAACCAGATCAATCAAGAACCACCACGGGAATAAGGGGAACCAAAGGGTATGTTGCTCCAGAATGGTTCAGAAACATGCCGATTACTGTCAAGGTTGATGTTTACAGCTTCGGAATCTTGTTGCTCGAGCTTATCTGTTGCAGAAGAAATTACGAACCCAAGGTCGAGGCTGAGGGTGAAATGATACTTGCTGATTTTGCTTATGATTGTTACAAGGAAGGAACAATTCATTTGTTAGTGGCAAACGACGAGGAGGCATTAAACGACAAGCGATTTGACAAGTTTGTGATGATAGCAATTTGGTGCATTCAGGAGGATCCAGAATTAAGGCCCACCATGAAGAGAGTGCTGCAACTCATGGAAGGATCTGTTGAAGTCCCCGTTCCTCCAGATCCAGCCTCCTCTATCACTTCAATTTAGATGCAATTTTCTTTTTCACATGCGTAAGATATTTCCTGTAATGTCTAATAATTCGTATGATCTTCATATTTAGCATCAAGTATCCATGTCGCTTGTTTTTAATCATGTCTAGTTTTAATCAATTCTGCACACCAATAATTTTCTTTCATCTTCTATTTTTAACCTATTTCCGCAAGTTAAGTGCATTCTCAATCTTCCTTTAGATATATTTGGCAGTTTTTGAAAGTGTAAATCAAACTTACTTTTAAGCTTGATTTTCAAAGTTACTTTCAACGAGGGTTTGATCCCTCAAGTCAAAATCATATTTGGGGTCCGAGAAAAACTGAGAGATAAGCGAAGAAAAGGAAAGTACGCAAAAAAAGGGGAAATGTTGAAGGAGAAGGGGCTCAATGAAATGAATAGGAAAAATGTGGGGGTTGGATGAGGAGGAAAATCCTGTGAAATGTCATTTTTAATAAAGTTCAATTGAATATTTGATTGTGGCTAGGGTGTTATTTTGAAGAGTTCAAAGGAAATATCTTATCTATAATGCATAAATGTCATATGAGTTGAAATGATGTTTTGGACAATTTTGTCAAATGTATATTTGAATTGTTTCAATTATACCCACATGCCTATTAGTTGTCAATGTCATAATTCATTTCTACTCAATGTGTGTGTGTGTGAGAGAGAGAGAGAGAGAGAGAGAGAGAGAGAGCCCCAATTTGATTCTCATATTTCCATTATAACTATTAGTTCTTAGGCTTCATAATTTTGGAATATTAAAAATCTCATAATTTAACCAAAAATTAAATATGAGACTTTTCATCTTCTTCTTTTTAAAAATTCTTTTATAAAATTTCACCATTATTTGGCCTACACCTATTCACAAATCAAGATAAATGGATCTAAGCCCATCTAGGTGCACCAAATAAAAATTAGGGATAATTGCAGTAGCGGTCCCAAATCTATCACTTTTTTGCAGACTTTATCTTAACCTTCACTTTGTGCTACCCACGGTCCCAAACCTTTCAAAAATTAGCATCTGAGGTTCAAATGGATGATTTATGTTAATTTGACTGTTAGTTGATCCAATAAATTGACTTTGACAAATTTTAAAAGGGGTAAAATAGTAATTTTGAATTAAAATTTAAAAACTAAATAACAAAGGAAGAAGGGATTTCAACGAGCATTTGATCCCTCAAGTCAAAATCATATTTGGGCTCAGAGAAGAAGGGAGAGATAAGCGAAGAAAGGAACGAACGCAAAAAAAATAAAAATAAAAATAAAAAATGTATAAATTGTGAACGAGAAGGGGCTCAATGAAATGAATAGGAAAAATGTGGTGGTGTGGTGAGGAGGAAAATCCTGCGAAATGTCATTTTCAATAAAGTTCAGTGGAATACTTGATTGTGGCTAGGGTGTTATTTTGAAAAGTTCAAAGGAAATATCTTATCTATATCTATAATGCATTAATGTCACATGGGTTGAAATCATTTTCTGGACAATTTTGTAAAATGTATATTTCAATTATTTTAGTAATACCCAGTTGCCTATTAATTGTCGTAATTTATTTCTTCTCAATTTTGATTAAAAGAAAAAACACTAAAACTGATCACTAAACGAGACCCGACAAAAATGTGCATAATCAAAAAATGCTTTTGGATTGTACTCGCAAATGAAAATCCGATAACCAAGCTGAAAATTACGTGCGTTTTCGTAGATTCTTCTAGTTTCTTCTGTTTTATAATTGTTTAAGATTTTCCCTTTTAATTGATTCGGATCAGGGTAGAGGGTTATTTAGAAAATTCCAAAGAGATTGACATACGTACATAAAATGGGAAATGGACTAACTGCGTGAACTACAAAAGTTCAAATAAAATCATTAAATATTTGTAGTCAAAGCTTGAGAATTTAGGTATCTATGAAATGTTTGTGTTGACTGAGTTACATGCAATCGTTGAAAAGTACCATGAGTTGACTGGTTCCAAATTTATTTTCAATCATCTTTCCTTTATATAATGATATTTTCAAGCGTCATGTTTGCATTAACAATGGCGTCTGCCCTCTTCAACTTCATATTCTTCATACTATTTCTTCTCCCTTTCTGCACTCTTTCTCAAAACGATGGCACTGTAAATGTGGGCACCTCTCTTGCTGCAACAGAGAGGTCCACTCCATGGCTTTCACCTTCTGGAGATTTTGCATTCGGGTTTCAGAAACTTCAAGACAATGATCAATTTCTACTTTCTATATGGTATTGTTAGCTATCTCGTCTAAAACTTTAAAATTATTGTTTTTAAATTGTGTATATAGCACGCCCCGTAGACCCTCAAACATAGGTGTGGTTCATTTTTCCGCCTAGCACATGAACAATTTTAATAAATAGGTCACAATGAACTATGTTAACCATCTCGTCTAAGCTGTTGGAAAGCGGCCATGTTAATGTATTAAATTGTCTTCAACAGGTATAATAAAATACCAGCAAAAACCATAGTATGGTATCCGAAGGATACAAGTCCGGTATCACGTGGGTCGACTGTGGAGATTGATCCACAAAATGGGCTGGTGCTTCTTGATCCTCAAGGACGCTAGCTATGGCGTACAGAAAATATTGTTGACAATGTTTCTCATGGTTTTATGAACGATACAGGAAATTTTGTTATAGCGCGTAGTGATTCAAGCGGGATATGGGAAAGTTTCAAAAATCCAAGTGATACGATGCTGCCCACGCAGATAATTGAGATTAATGGTAAGCTTGTTTCACGAACATCTGAAACGAATTTCTCTCGAGGAAGATTTTATCTTGACATGCTTAACAATGGGAATTTAGTGCTTAATACTCGAAGTGTGTTTAGGAATTCGGGTTTTGATGATGAGTATTACAACAGTCAAACTTCTGATCTTGTAAATGCATCAAATTCTGGTTATCAAGCGATCTTCAGTGAAAGGGGCTCAATTCAAGTCTTGAGGAGAAATGGCGAACGAAAAGCCTTAACTACGGAGCGATCAATTCCAACAACTTCGGATTATTATCACAGGGCAACTCTTGATTTTGATGGAGTTTTCAGACAGTATTATCATCCCAAGAATTTCAGTGGAAATCCTGGGTGGACTGCTGCTGAATATTGGCCCGAAAACATTTGTGTCAGCATTACTGGAAATTATGGAAGTGGGGCTTGTGGGTATAACAGTATCTGCAGACTGCAGAATGGAAAACCAATTTGCAGATGCCCTCAAGGTTATTCATTGGTTGATCCGAACGATGCTAACGGTCATTGCTACCCGAAGTTCATGCCAAGCTGCGGTGAATATGATCAGAAGGGTTCTGCAGAAGATTTATACGAAATGTTGGAGGTTTCTGATACTGATTGGCCAACATCGGATTTTGAGGAAATAAGCCCTTGTTCAGAAGATTGTTGTAAAAATGTCTGCCTGAATGACTGTTTCTGTGCCGCTTCAATTTATAAAGATAATAAATGCTGGAAGAAGAAGCTGCCACTGTCTAATGGAAGACTTGACACTAGTGTTAATGTAAATTCTTTTCTCAAGTTAAGGAACGTTGATGTTCCTTTACAACGCCCTAATCTTCCAATTCCAGATAAACCAAAAAAGGACAGGGAAACATTGATACTCGTGGGATAAGCACTCCTGGGCAGCTCTGTGTTCATTAACTTCATGCTTGTAGGTGCAGCTTGTTTCGGTTTTATCCTTATTTACAACAATAAGATCACAAATTTCCGTCAAGTTCACAATGCAGCAGGGCTGAATTTGCAGTGTTTTACTTATAAAGAACTAGCACAAGCCACAGATGGGTTCAAGGAAGAACTGGGTAGAGGTGCTTTTGGAATTGTCTACAAAGGAGTAATGCCTATGGGTTCCATAACCACCGTTGCAGTAAAGAAGCTGGATAGAGTGGCTCAAGATACTGAAAAAGAATTCAGAACAGAAGTGAATGTGATAGGTCCGACTCACCATAAGAATTTGGTCCGCCTGCTTGGATTTTGTGATGAGGGGCCTCATCGGTTGTTGGTTTATGAGTACATGAACAATGGAACTGTAGCAAGCTTTCTTTTTGGTGATCTGAAACCAAATTGGAATCAGAGGACTCAAATTGCAATGGGGATAGCCAGCGGATTAGCGTATCTACATGAAGAATGCAGCACCCAAATCATCCACTGTGACATCAAGCCCCAGAACATACTTCTTGATGAATATTACAATGCTCGGATTTCGGACTTTGGATTGGCAAAACTTCTGATGATCAATCAGAGTCGTACCCTTACTAATATCAGAGGTACAAAAGGCTATGTTGCCCCTGAATGGTTTAGAAACACGCAAGTCACCACAAAGGTAGATGTTTATAGCTTCGGCGTTTTATTACTAGAGATCATTACATGCAGAAAAAGCCTGGTAGATTTGGAATTTGGAGATGGAGAAAATCCAATTCTTACTGATTGGGTTTGGGACTGCTTTCAGGAAGGAAGACTAGATACTTTGGTTGAAAATGATACAGAAGCCTTAAATGACAAGAAAAGACTAGAAACGTTCGTGAAGGTTGGCATCTGGTGCATTCAGGAAGATTCATCTCTGAGGCCAACCATGAGAAAGGCCAGCCAAATGCTTGAAGGAATTCTTGAAGTTAAATTTCCCTCTTGTCCATCTCCTTTCACCTCTACTGGTTAATTTACTAAGTTAGCTTGTTTGTTACACTGCACTTTTCGTTACACTGCACTTTTTTTTTTTTTTTTAAATTAAAATTTATGGTCAGTAATTTTCATCTTGAAGTCATCAGTTTTTTTTGATTTGGCTATAGTTATACTTTATGGTCAAAATTGAGAATTTTCTTTTCTCAAAACCCAAGTTAGTGTTTCTCAATAAGCTAGAGATGCAACGATTGAAGAAATATACAATAGCTGAGGTTATTGCTCTTCTTCTTACACATAAGAGAATTGAAGGTTACTCACTTAATCCTAATGGTTCAGAGCATTTTGTTGAACCCCTGATAACTGATTATTTACTTATTAATTTTAATTAAAATTAGATTCAACTAAGAAAAAACGCAATCAATTTGTAGTTTGGTTTTAATTACTATATCAAATTATCTACGAAAATAAACAATAAAAAATTAAGCAAATCTTGGGGTTTAATCAAATAATGAAAGACACTGGTCCTTAATTATCCTATATTAACCAATGTTATATCTTAACAATCGACATTCATTACAAGCTGATTTTCTCCATCGTAATAAATTAATCCAATTTGTACATATGACCTAACTATATCTCTATATAGGATGCGGATAAATAAAAACATAAAATAAATTTAGAATATAACAAAAGATTGAACTAACCATAGAAGTATCACAATCTCATAGAGGACTTAAGGGTTGTTTGTTATTTGAGTTACAAACATGAATTACCTCTCGCTATAATAAAAAAATCCTTTAAATATTTCTATAATGGGCTACATAATAGGTAGAGTTGGGGCGTGGGTTGGGTTGGATTGGTTTTGAGTCCAACCCAAACCCAACCCATCATGTTCGGTTTGACATTAATTCAAACCGAAATCATCCTATTCACGGTTGAAACTCAACCCAATCCAAACCGACCAAACTCGGGTTGGTTTGAGTTGGATTGATTGGTTTGGACTTGAGTCTAATTCAAGTTGGACCCATATATTCTTTTGTTGAACAATTTTTTTATGGACCCAATAGTTGAGACTTTTTTCATTGAATTGAACAATTTTTTTAAAGTTTGATACCATTTCAATTTGGATCAATTT
>CAIGRK010415005.1:0-11157 GCA_903798315.1 Fraxinus greggii | reverse complement strand
CAATCAAACGGACCCTTAGACTTACTAATGATAATTTCAACAAAATCTTAGAGAAAGAAAGAGAGTGAAAATAAATATTATTGAAATGTTAACTAAATACATAAGTTGACGAATACAACTCAATTGGGTAATTTAAGTATTATACACGAAAAGTTGGTGTCCTTTAAAGTAGAAACATAAAGATGAAATAAATGAAGTGGTTGGTTCCTCTTTATAACAATATTAAAGTGAGGGAAACAATTGGAAGTGAGTTGTCCAATTTCACTATTTTGGACTATGTTGCGTTTCGAAGATGACCCTTAACTCGTTATGAGTCGTAGATTGTTTCATCAATGCATTTTAAGTCCGACCACACAAATTCTTTTCTTTCGTTCAATTTTTCAACCATTTTATGCATTGAAATGTACGATAAGCTCAATTTTATTATGACAATATCAAACTAAATATATTCTAATCTACCCCCTCTTTTGATATATTCTTTCTTGTAAACTTTTTCTTTAAATCAATACAAATATACAAATACTTTTTATATTTATTTTTTTTAAATTCTATCACTTTTCGCGATCATAAATCCAGTGTATTTGAAGGAAATCAGTCCAAACATATTGTTTAAAATTGAAGTTCCATATTAAAAGGTCAACCTTGTTAAGAGGAATAATTCATTCATTTATAAGTTGGTTTAAGTTTATATCTTTATTCGATGTGAGATTCTATCCCTTAATATACCTCCACAAGATGGTGGCTCGTTTGAGTAGACTTATCTTGAAATCCGTATGCTCACTTTAGGATTTTTAACCGGATCGAATTGGTCGTTAATGAGTTCTGGTACCATGTTAAGAATTGGGGTTCCATCTTAAAAGATCAACATTGTTAAAAGAAGTAACACAATTCTTTATAAATTTGTCTATGTTTACATCTTTATTCGATATGAGATTCTATCCCTTAACACATATCTTCACTCATTAACACGTATCATCATCAAGTCTTTTTCTATTCGCCAACTAACCTATGCATGTTCTCATTTTGTATACAAAGAATTCAATATGTATACAGTACCGTACAAGACTTTGGTTCTTGTTTCAGATAGCTTAAATACTTGCTAGAAAGTTGATGTTAAAGTCAACAATCAATTATTATCATCTATTTTATATAATACACAAATTTTTATCGACTTTGTTTCATATATTTTATCATTTTTTTATCAAAATATGCTATTTTTTTAATTGAAAACTTGGTCAAACAACTGCAGGGCTGAAACACAATAATTTCAGTAAGCTACCCATTCTTCCTCTATTTAAGAAACCTAACTTGCCAATCCCATCACTCAAACTTCTCTTTGCATCCAACAATGGTAGTCGAGAAAAAGCTCGATCACGATACTGGATCTAACCCGGTTAGTGCAGAAGTGGAAGAAACCCTACCCAAATCTCTTTATTCCATTAGACTGAAGTATGTGAAGCTCGGCTACCATTACTTGATTTCCAATGCCATGTACCTTTTGATCATACCCCTTCTTGCTGCTTCTGCAGCAGTTAATTTTTCAGTACTAAACATCCAAGATATAGTGCAGCTATGTAACCATCACCTGAAATACAATGTTCTAGCAGTGATCTCATGCACGACGCTAATGGCGGTTTTAGCGACAATTTATTTCATGAGTCGTCCAAGGAAAGTTTACTTGGTGGATTTCGCGTGTTACAAGCCCGATCCCAAATTCGAATGCACGACCAAGTTGGTTATAGAGAAAGTTTCGACTTTCTTCAGCGAAGAAAGCGTAATTTTCATGAAGAAAGTGTTACAAAGGTCGGGATTGGGTGAAAAGACATTTGCTGGTTCTCTTCTAGACTTTCCGCCTAGATTTCCTGTTGAAAGTGCTCGAAAGGAAGCCGAAATGGTTATGTTCGGAGCCATTGACGATCTCTTGGCGAAAACCCGAGTGAATCCAAGAGATATTGGAATTCTTGTGGTTAATATTTCTCTGTTCAATCCAACGCCGTCTCTTTCTTCCATGATAGTGAATCGCTACAAGCTTAGAGGGGACATCGTGAGTTGCAACCTAGGCGGCATGGGCTGTAGCGCTGGGCTGATTTCAATAGACCTTGCAAAAAGGCTTTTACAGGTTCGTTACGCGCAATCTTGTCTAATATTGACTACCAAATTAACGTGTACATATAATGTAGAGTAATGCTATGTAGCATGTCGTGTATTTAGCACCGGAGTGTCTACTGGTTCATTGTCCAATAAAGTCGTGATGCATGTTGATACTAACTGTCTGCTTTCCACAGGTGCAACCTAACACATACGCCCTAGTCATGAGCTTTGAAAGTGTTACACCTTTCTATTACGCGGGCAATGACAAAGCAAAGCTTCTCCCAAACTGCCTCTTTCGCCTCGGTGGAGCTGCTATCCTCTTATCCAATCGCTTATCTGATCGTCTACGTTCGAAGTACCAACTATCACACACTTTGCGTACCCACAAAGGTGCCGATGATAGAGCATACAAGTGTGTTTTCCAAGAAGAGGACGAAGAGGGGAAAATCGGCGTCACATTATCTAAAGATCTGATGGCTATTGCTGGAGAGGCCTTAAAATCAAACATCACAACACTTGGACCATTAGTACTTCCAATCTCCGAGCAACTTCTATTCTTCGCTACACTGATTGCGAAAAAAGTCTTCAAGATGGACGTGAAGCCATATGTTCCAGATTTCAAGCTTGCGTTCGAGCATTTCTGTATTCATGCAGGTGGAAGAGCAGTGTTGGATGAACTAGAGAATAATCTTAAACTCACAGAATGGCATATGGAGCCTTCAAGAATGACTCTCTATAGGTTTGGCAACACGTCAAGTAGCTCAGTATGGTATCAACTAGCCTATGCCGAAGCCAAAGGGCGCATCAAAAAGGGCGATCGAGTATGGCAAATTGCATTTGGATCGGGTTTCAAGTGTAACAGTGGCGTCTGGCGTGCACTCAGGTCTATTAATCCGATCAAGGAGCAGAATCCTTGGACAAATGAGATCGATCAATTTCCTGTTCGAGTACCTAAAGTCATGATCCTTTAGTCGATTGTCCTCTTCATTGACGACCAGAGTTTTCCGAGGCATACTACATTTTTTTCGCTCGTAAACTAGAAAGCAACTTTTCATTACATCATTACTAAAACTCGAACTTAAGGTCGTTAGTACTATTCATTTGTGTTCGTATGTTGGATTTATGTATGTCCCCCTCTGTAGCTTCTTATTCCTTTTTATTAATATATATGCATTACAATTATTATGCATAAAATTTATTAGCAAAAATTAGATTCTTTAACAAAATGTGATTGAGAGAGACTGAAGTTGAATATGATGAAGAATAGAGATAAGGTATTAAAAATATACAAGGAAAGAAAATTATAAAAATCACTCTCAAAGACTTCAGGTATCACATCTAGAGTTGGTTTGCATGATAAAGAATTTTTCAAGAAATCTGATTACTGTCAATAAATGAGGATGTTCTATGGTCATTTTAAGCATTTACTTCCCAACTACTACATTTATTTCATACATAGACCTACCAAAGCTGAAACTAATGTTATTCAAATGATTTCCACTAACTCTGTTGTCTTGAGGAAACTCGTCCTCGATGAGTTTTAAGGTATGGTACTTGTTGCAAGGGTTTAGATTACATGTTGCCCACATATTCACCAAGTAATATATATTAAGATTTGGAGTTCCATCTTATTAAAAGGAGTAATAGAAACTCTTATATATTGGTTCAGCAATTAGTTGATATGATGTTTATTCCTTAAAATGTATCCACAGAAAAAGTTGATCAATCTTGAGATCCGTGTGTTAGTTTTTTGTCTTAGTTGAATCAAATTTCTTGTTTCAGTATAATAGGCTCTGATACCATCAGTCTTCAAATTTCAACTTTATTAAGAGTGGTAGTACAAACACTTATATATTAATCTATATTTCGATGATTAGCCGATGCGAGATTTATATCGTTAACCATGTGTAATTTTAACCCAGATTACTCAATCACCTTATTGTTATCTTCTCTATGTTTTGCAACAAAGAATTTACCCTAAACTAATCACAAAATAGAGTATAAATGGATTCATTGGTGGAGCCAAGATTCTTGCTTTGGGGGAAGAATATACTTAACCAGCTTAATCTTGGCCTAGTACAATTCGGTTGTGAGTAGCCTCTTCGAAAATATATGAGAACCAACGATGATATCCAAATATCTTCTACATAAGGGATTGGAAATTGATAGTCTTGTTACTGTAACACCAAGTCGCCCATGACATCTTTCTTAGAAGTTGATGTTGTTGGGACAAAACTATTAAGGAATAGTAGTATTATTAATCCGTGCGACCTTGGAAAGTTGACGATGTGGTTCAATAGGAAGCTTAAGATGATCCATTGTTCGATTTGAAGTCAATATTCATACAACTTCTAGCATCAATGATGAGTTAGTGGTCTTGATTTCAACAATGAAAATTCATTTCTTTAACAACACATTCTCCAAAAAGTCAATATTACTTAAAAAAAGGAAGGAAAAAAAAAACTACTTTTCCCATATGCCCCACAAACTATTTTTCAGAGTGAAAAAAAAAAAGAAAATGAATCCAGGATACAAGAAGCCAAAAGCATTACTTGTGTCCCCCGCTAAAGGATCAAATAATGATTAAGGATACACTTAAGCCAACAATCTCATTTAGATAAGCCAAATATTAATTTCTTATGGTATGGACATTGGGCCAGAATTTCCCCAGGACAGTAGGACCCAACCAGCAAGTGGGCATGAGTTGTCCTTTCCTGTTTGTGGCCCATTTCAAGAATTAAATTCAATGTAAAATTAAACATTAAAACAATTCAAAATATTCAAATTTCAATATAGATAGAAAAAAAAAATCATTTTTTACTTTCATGGATGTCGAGTTTTCTACGCGTCAAAATTTTCATCTCTTGAGCAATAAGAAACAAAAAAAAACACGCAAACTGGGTTCGACTTCTCCCTCCTCGCGGAGTTTCAATCTCTCGAATCAAAGTTAACTAATCGTTAAGATAATCGTAAAAAAGATTGGCTTAATAGTTATTGGTCTTGCCATGATTTTCTTAAGAAAAATGGATGGTTACTTTTTAGAAGGAATCTCTTATTTCAGACCCTACCAGAAGGAAAAATACGAAAGACTTTTGCATTTCAAGTAACCAAATCATTATTTTATATATATAGTACAAATGGGGGAAAAAAAATTATTTACTTTTCAAGAATAGGCCAATAATTGAGTGGTGGAGCAAAAGTCACTCTCAACTAAACAAATTAATCTCATTAAATATGTAATTAAAAATGAATTTAACGTGAAATAACTTCAATAAATATGAGTCAAGCGGGGGTTAAATGCCATTCTACCATCAATTTTTATGTAAGGGCGTGGACATCATTATATACAATTAATTATGTACGTGTAGCATAATTCCAAAAAAAAGGGGGGGGGGATGCAATAATAGATATTTGAATAATAAAATGATTTTTTTGAAAAGAAACCAAACACGTCCTATGATAAATAGAATTGACGAATGAGAAAAAAGCGTGACACAATCCATTAGGAATCCCGTGCATTTGCATTCTGTCCTCACAATCATTACAATAAGTCTACATGTTTTTTTTGTTTCAGATTAAATCCATGTTTGTCTATGATTATTTCCAAAAATTATTTGTTACAGTAAAATTCTGCACTACATATTTACCAAATAAAATATTCTACACACAAATCAATAAAATTACTTTACTTTTCAACCACACATTTTCCAAAAAATATTATTCATTGCTCTATTTTTCTCCCAATAATAAAAGACAAACACACTCTAAAATTTAATTTTAATTTAAGTTCAAATCTAATAATCAATATTAAACATAATTTTCTTAAACATAATTTTTTTTTATCCAACTATTTTTCTACCACACATTTCAAATATTTTCAAAAAACAAACACTCACCTACACACAAGGAGGATAGAGATCTATAAATACAGATTGCCATTTCACATTTCTCTGTATATAGAATCAAAAACCCAAAATTTTCTTGAGGTAATTCAGTTTCTATTTTGAAAATATATGCTCTGTTTTTCTATGTTTTCGTGAATTTGTGCAAATTTAAGATGATTTCCTTCTGGGTTTTTTAAATAAAGTAGCGATGTTAAATTTTCTTCTTTCTTCTAATTTTTTGGAATTTTGAGGAAGTGAGTTTGCATTCATTTAAAAATGGTCTGTTTCCTGTATTAATTCGTTAAATTTGTCTATGTACTCATTCGGGTTCTGGTTCTTTGGTCTTATTGCAGTTTTGTTGAATTTTTGTGGATCGAGTTTGTTTTTATTTTATAGATTGGAGGATGTAGAATTTTATTCTTCCCCATTTTCCTTTTTTATTCTCACTTGTGTCAATTATTGTGTCTCAATATGAATTTATAATTCAAGTGGGTTCGATTTGTCTCGTATTTTATTTCATTTGTATTTTATTTTTATTTTTTTGTTGATAAGATAGCTCAATGGAAGATCCTTTTAGATGTAATAATTGTCCTTTTCCACCCAATTGCCTGATAAGCTATCAATTTTCTTAATTGTGGTTATGCCCCTTATCTAGAGTAGTTCTTAAATATATATTGGCTAAATGTCTCCGTTTTTTTTGGTCTTGAATTTATTGCAGAATGGGAAGAACAGATGAAACCAAGTATGGATCGTACACCTATGAAAACCTTGAGAGGGAACCGTATTGGCCAACCGAAAAGCTCCGGATTTCCATTACCGGAGCCGGCGGATTCATTGCCTCGCACATCGCCAGGCGTCTGAAGAGTGAAGGTCATTACATTATTGCTTCCGACTGGAAGAAAAACGAGCACATGACGGAGGATATGTTCTGTCATGAATTCCATCTTGTTGATCTGAGAGTGATGGATAACTGTTTGAAAGTTACCCAAGGAGTTGATCATGTGTTCAATCTCGCTGCGGATATGGGAGGGATGGGTTTTATTCAGTCAAATCACTCTGTCATCATGTATAACAATACGATGATCAGCTTTAACATGATCGAGGCTGCAAGGATCAATGGAGTTAAGAGGTTCAATTTCTTTAATCTTCTTGATTTTATTCAGCATTTGGGTTTATGTGTAGAATACTGGTAATTGATACAAACACTTATACGATTGATTAGCTTTACATCCTGAATTTAGTCACTACAGTAGCATTCATTAACTTGAAAATTATGAGAGGGTAATATTGGTTTTGTTCTGTCGGTGAATAACAAAACTAAATAGACTATATGAGTATTGTGTATTTTTTTGGAGTTTTTTTTCGTCTCTGTTTTTGACGATCAGGATTCTAACAGTAAGATCGTTTTGTGTTAGGCTACTGAAGTAAGAAAATTTGCTTAGGAAGGGGTGAAGAATCAATAATTAGACACCCTTTTCTCAATGGGTTATGTTATTTTAGCAAACAATTGATAATCTCCACAACATCAAATGTGTTGATCGCCACATTCCTATCTGAGATCAAATTATTTTTCTGTTAAAGATGCGAGTTTTACTTTGAAATAAATTCAGTGAGACACATTTGGATGTGAAAATCTTAATATTGATCTCTCCAAATTGGATTCAGGTTTTTCTATGCCTCCAGTGCTTGTATCTATCCTGAATTTAAGCAGTTGGATACCAATGTGAGCTTGAAGGAATCTGATGCTTGGCCTGCCGAGGTTTGCTTTCTCATATTTTTTTAAAATTGAGCGTACTTTTAGGTTTTCTAACGTTATCATTGAGATTTAATTTTTATTTTTAGCCTCAAGATGCTTATGGCTTAGAGAAGCTGGCAACAGAGGAACTCTGTAAACACTACAACAAGGATTTTGGAATCGAATGCCGAATTGGACGTTTCCATAACATTTATGGTCCATTTGGGACATGGAAAGGTAAACTTGAAGACATAGAGGAAAGTTGTAATATTTCTCTCTTTTCTTAAGTTCGTGGTGCGTTCTCTTTAATTTGTCGACTTTTTTCATAAATTGGTACAGGTGGGAGGGAGAAGGCACCTGCTGCCTTCTGTAGGAAAGCCCTTACATCCACAGATAAATTTGAGATGTGGGGAGATGGTCTACAAACACGATCTTTCACTTTTATTGATGAATGTGTCGAGGGTGTTCTAAGGTACGTTGAACTCATAAAATGACATTGTCCCAAGATTAAGTAATGGACATTAACATTTTCTTTCAGAATGCAATTTTCCCTTGCTTATGTTCATGACTCTCTTCTCGTAATGAATAGTAATAGAACTTTGTTTTAATGAGTAATCTTGATACTGGTAAAAGTAGCATTGTTCAACTGATAGAGCACCAAAACAAGAATGATCTTTATGCTACTGTTAGTGCTTGAATTTCTTGTCAGGATAACCCAGCTAAAAAGGCTGTTCATCCACTCCTTTCCGATTCAGCTTAAAAAGGGCATATAATGTTTGGTTTATTGGCATGTATCGACTTGCTTCTTTATATTTTATATTCTTACTCCAGAAAAAGACTTCTAAACGTGTTTGCAATCTAGTATAGATAAAATTTATAATTACTTGAACATTTTATTTCAAAAATGTGCTGCATGTTTCACAGCTTAAATAAATTGTTTTACTCATTCAGATTGACCAAATCCGATTTCCGAGAGCCTGTAAACATTGGAAGTGATGAGATGGTCAGCATGAATGAGATGGCTGAGATTGTCCTGAGCTTTGAGAATAAAACGCTCCCCATCCATCACATTCCCGGACCCGAGGGTGTACGCGGACGAAACTCGGACAACACTCTAATTAAGGAAAAGCTTGGGTGGGCTCCTTCTATGAGATTGAAGGTGAAATGTTTGCAGTGTTTTCTCCAATATACTTATGTGTCCATCAACTGAACCGTTTGTAACATATGACTCATTGATCATATCTGTATGTTCCTTGTTCTTTCAGGATGGACTGAGAATCACATATTTCTGGATCAAGGAACAAATTGAGAAGGAGAAGGGTCAGGGCACTGATACATCTGCCTATGGGTCGTCAAAAGTTGTGGGGACGCAAGCTCCAGTTCAACTCGGTTCTCTTCGTGCTGCTGATGGCAAAGAATGAAGGAGATGATGCCAACTGGTTAACTTTAATGCACGATCCAGGTTCTATATTTTGTGCCACCATGTTTTGATGGAGTGCAACGTCTGCATTTCAACCTTTCAATATGCTTTCTATTTTCGAAGCTGTTGTTTTATGTCTACAACTATAGTACATGTATCCTCTCCCTCTTCTGCTTATTTAGCTCTTGTATGACATTTTCTTATTTTAGTACATTATGAAAGGCTGAGGCCTCTATTCTGGTCATTCTAATAAATTTTGGTTTTTGTTGATTGTTGTGCCTAATTGTGATTCATCAGACCCTTGGGGAGATTAAAATCTCAGGAGAACTGCCTGAATTTTATCTTATTTCAATAGTTTCTTGTGCGGTGACCTATGACCGGTTTTTTACTGTTCGTATTTTTTTCCCCATTGAACTTGTCGATCCGATTTTGATAACATCGCTTATAAGTCATAACTACAAATCCAAATGTGAGGGTGGTGGTAAGAGAGGGAGTTCAAAGGGCACTGGCCTTCCTTACTGGCCTTAATCTTTATTTGGTCGAGGAAGGATTGATTAATTCGGGGTGTTTATCCTCTTGTTGCTAATCGCGTGTAATTAATACGCTTTATGAGGTAGATTTAGACTGGATTATTAATCCATTAGGTGGATTAAAATAAGTAAATTTTCTTGTTAGTATATAAGCTTATATACAAGTAAATTACTTATTTAACAAAAAAAAATTTACTTGCAAACAAACATATTCGGTTGTGAGCAAAGTTCTAAAATGCATAATGAGTGGCAATGTGTTTCGATCGAACATCGAGCATTACAAGAATATGTGTGCCTATGCGAAGTATATGCTTAATTATTCGTTTTTCAATTTTTAATATTATTTTAAAATATTCTAAACAAACAAATAAATAAAATAATAAATTCTTTAAACTTTATAGATATTTTTAATTTTTTTTTAAAAAAAAATATTGCTCAAATCATAGATATTACAATTATTTGCACTTTAAACATATTTTTCAAATTTTTAACAAAAACATAATGCCTAAAGTCATAAATACTGCAATTACTTGGTTATCAATTCCTATAACTAGATTGGACACAAATATCAGCTTAAAAATTTCTAAATATTGTCTAACTCTTTATCGAATTTCAATTCAAACTCCTCTTCATCAAAGTCATCTTTTGTGTCATCCGATGTAAAATTATCTTCATCGAGCTCCTTATTTCAACTCGAGAATTTCTATTACCTCTTGTAGATGGTATGATATCATTATCAACCTCATCATCCTCCCCGTTACAGCCATCAACAATCTAAAATTGTTTATTACTAACACCACTTGCTAATAAAATTAGAGGAAGATCGAAAAAGAATGAGGCTAGAGTTCAACGTAGATAGTTTGAAGAAAAAATTGTTTTGATTTTTGATTTTTTTATTTTAAACGACAAAACCCTACAGATTGTTGTATATAATTTATGAGATTAGGTGATTTGGTTTAATTTGATGTTCGTCAAGCTCAATTTGCTTTTTCTATTTTTTTTTTTAAGTTATAAAAATGGATTGAATGGATTGAACTTTGCTAAGCCAATTTTTAATACAAATGCGAGCAATCATAGTCGTCCTAATTCTATCTTACATAAATCTGTATCTTCTAATTATATTCATAATTCAACACATTGTACCAAACATAGCATCGTTATTTAAAAGGAAAAATTACAGCAGCGGTCTCAAACCTCTCGATTTTTAGCAGACTTTACCTTAACCTTTAATTTGTACCACCAGATATTCCAAACCTTTCATTTTGTTGCAGCGCCGAACAAATAGATGGATTTCATTCATTTGACTTGTTGACTAGAGAAGTTGATTTTGACCAAAGTTAAGAGGGGTAAAATGGTATTTTTGGTATTTTAACATAAAATAATTAAAATAAAAAAAGAAAGGGAAAACAGAACAGAATTGTTCATCTTCGTCCTCCCCATTCCCCTCGCGCCCCACCTCGCCCCGCCAAACCCAAACCAAATCAATCACCGTTGCCA
>CAIGRK010414956.1:0-15567 GCA_903798315.1 Fraxinus greggii | reverse complement strand
CTCTCAAAAAGTTTAGAAAAATTAGTTAAAAAAGTTACTTAAATGTAACATATACAGATCATGTTTAAATT
The DNA here is from genome assembly GCA_903798315.1 of Fraxinus greggii. NCBI lineage: Eukaryota > Viridiplantae > Streptophyta > Magnoliopsida > Lamiales > Oleaceae > Fraxinus > Fraxinus greggii. The sequence continues at coordinate 15,496 of CAIGRK010414956.1, read as the reverse complement.
CCAGTTGAGAAAACTCGGTTGCTACTAAATCTTACCAGAAAGTAAACAGCAAATTTGCATTGAGAACATACTACATAATGCTGCAAATCCAGGTTTTACACGCGTCAAGTATAATTAGATACAAGCATCGTCATATGCTAATTTCCAGAGACCCAATATAATCATCAAAACAACACACGTTTATATATATACAATAAGGATATCTACATTCTCATCCAACATAAGAAGCAGAGATGAAGTTATATTCCTAACTCGGTACCAAAAGAGACTTCAGAAACCACCTTGGCTCCTCTTCCTTTAGCCATATAAAGTCCTATATGATGCATAAGTTCCTACACCAAAGAAAAGAGAAAAGGGTAAGAAGAATAAGGTACCCCACTTGGGAAATAATTGAAAGAATGCCAAAGAAGCATCGGAATAGTTTGTGGACAACCATAATCAAAATAAATTCATTCAATACGTAAAAAGGTTTGCAGACAACCATATTATTGTGAAATAGGACTTGCACTGTATTACATATTGAGTCATAATGGAATGGACAAGTATCTTTACTAACTTGCTTAAGGCTCTCAGGCTCGTTCTTTGGTCAGTCCTTTAGGCCAAATGACTTCTCTAGGAGATATTGGTTAAAAGAACAATTCAAAATCCCATCCCATAAGCCTTAAAACACGTCACTGTGCAAAGGCTCGTATAGGGAATAAGAAAATGGCAGTGTTGGTAAGCGGAATATATCCTATGCCATTTTTAGAATTTATTCCATTCAGAGTATCACATGAAAGCTTGATAGACTGACGTTCTATTGTGTGTGCTGAGAATGAGAGAAAATAAGCCCAAAGAAGGTAAAATGAAATATTTGAGTAGTAGAAAGAATATTAGGTTGATAATCTATGTCAAAGATTTCATCATGTACTGCGATTTCATTAAGATTTTGACCAAATCTCCAATGAGAACACACTAGCAAAACCTAAATTAGCAACCATGAGTTGCAAGTATCGGATGTCTTACCTGTGGATGAGCTAGAGCGCCTTTGACACTTCTGGCAACATGAATTGGAAAATCAAAAGTAGCGCAACCACGAGAGTACACAATCACATCCTCCAATGGAGTGAGAAGTCCACGATTTCTTGCAGAAAGTGCTGAGCAAACAAAATCAAGCACACAAATGTCTGTGCATATCCCTACAACCAGTATCTTTAAAATAGAAAGTGGTTGTCAGAAAGGCATCTACATCACTAAGAATTGTTCTATTGAATATGTAACAAAATTTCTAGCATTTCTATTCGGTATGTAGCAAAAATTCTTTCAATTAAAAAGATGGAAAAACCCAATTGAATATTTGTACTGTTGGATATGGAAATACTTACGGCTTTGATCTCGTTGGCTTTCACCCAATCCACAAAGACATTGGATCCATCTTTCTCAAATGAACCAAGAAACCCATCAATGCATCCTTTGCACCTTAGCGTTGCATTAGGTTCATTTTCCAAAAACTGTAAATCTGCAAAATCATATCAAGTAAGCAACATAAGAGAAAAGCAGAAAACGTGTAAATTCATTTCAGTTGTGGGAAAAGCACTAAAGACATATTTGGTACACAGTAATGGACAAGACTAGACAGAACATAGACAAAATTTTAGCTTCTTTTTGTTCTCCTAATACTGTCCATTACTGTCTGGTATGCCATACCAAACATGCTATAAAGTTATAACTACCAGGAACCAATTTTGACTCATCAGTTCCAGCTATACAGTGAGGAGGATATGGAGGCTCGGGAATATCTGGATGATGAGAATCAAGTAAAGCATATATAGGCCATTTCTTCTCACAGAACATTTTGGCAAGCTTCACTGACTCATCAACCATTCCTGAAATTTGTTTATCTGGAGCTTGCGGAGCCTGTAGAAAATATGACGATACTAAGGTAGATATCATTGTCAAATTATTATCTCTATACAATAACTTCATAAGCATAATAAACCATACAAGGACGAAGGTAGTGAAACACTTGCCACTGAAATAATAATTCTAGGATAAAAAAAGCCAGTCGTGGGATCTAGAATGTAAGCGCGTGCACAAGTATAAGGTGTTCATTGGGTGTAGAATTAGGTTTGCATAGGGCAGTGTGGAAGCCACCTAACTTAGGCCTGATACACATGCCACAATCCCACCTTCTGGCTCAAAATCGCATAGTGCATTATTTGTTGGCTCAAATTTTGTGCTTTACATGGATAAGGATCAAAACATTGAGATGTTGACAAAGCACTATTCGGAATGCTAACCTAAGCATACTGTTCACTTATCTTATCAATAGCATATCAACCTAGTTCTACATCATGTAAAGCAATCTGAGGGAGGGTCGTTTTTCGTGTGTGCAAGATAAAACAGAATGGTAATAGATCTCCCCCTGAAAACTTCTTCAAATAATTAGTATCAGTTGATCGATTTAGCTCTCACATTGAGGAACCCGTATAAATCAATGTGCTCTTTTTCATCAATGATTTCATTTTCATTTATCATTGCTCTCCCAGTTATGGATTAATGTTTAAGCGACAACAAGTAGTCTATATCTATGGTGGTGATTTAGTGATCCAAGTCCGAGGATCATAATTTGTTGCACAATGGAATAAATCGTGGACATAATGAATGTAAGAGTTAAACGAGGCTTCTCGCTTGAACTTAGCTGTAAGTTCGTATAATTTGTACAACCAATTTTCTCCCATACGATGCTGGCTAGATTTAATGGTGAAACACGCGTATGAACACACTGTATATTTTCATTTCCTTTCAATGGATGCGAACATTCTTTTTTTGGTTGTATCCTGTCGAAGAGTATTTAATTTCCATTTTCCCTTCAATCGGAAGTATATAAAATAAAGAAATGGCACATAACCAGGAAAAAATATTATTAATATGACACTAAATATGGAGAAATTTGAGGATAAAAACAATTAAATATTGAAAACCCAGAAATTTCAACTTTCCCTTCATTTTATAATCAACCAAAGAACTATCCCACCATTAAATATATATCAGAAACCCCCAAAACAAAAAGACAAAAACTTGGTCTCAAGCTAACTTAAAAGATAAATTGATGATTCATGAAATATATACATTACACGTGCATGTATTCATGTGTATATAGATATACATAAGATTCAAGACCCAAAAAAAAAAAAGGATTAACGAAAAAAGAGGTTACCAGATTTCCGGAACCAACGGTGCAGAATCCATTAACGGTATCAACAAGAACTAAACCGGTTTTTACATCACCGGAGAGAAGAAGAGAGTCCTGCTCCACAGGGATCTCATTCTTCAAAAGCTCAATGGTTTGAAGCGAATACGACCCCATTCTTCTTCTACGAAACCTGTAAATCTAGAGAGAGATACCGTATTTAATGGCGTGGAAATGTGGAATCAACAGACTTGAATACACTGAATACATTAATTTATTGATTCAGTTGATGCCAAGTCAAAAACGTTGAAATTGGAAGAGAAAATTGTACTAGTCCCTAAGCTATTAAACATATACTAAATAGGTCCCCAAATCTATTCTTTCGCCGTCACAGTCCTCAAGCTTTTACTTTAGAAATGCCATTTTAGCATTTTACTCTTATTTTGAATAAGAAATCAATTTTTTGTTGAACAAATTAATATATTGTTCTAGTTTTGTAACTTTCGAAAATTAGAAATAGGTACTTAATTTTTAGTATCATTGCATACTTAATTCTTGAGAATAAAAAACGTTCAAATTTTAATAAAATAGTCACGGCTCTCACAAAAAAAACATGTTTCACTTTGAATTTCTATATACTAGCTCAAGTTGAAAAATAAATTTTATCTTCGTAAAATTAGACTTATGAACGTCATTTGATGATTAGCAGAAATTTAAATATTTGTCGTTGAAAATAAATTGAGCGACTACAACAAAAAAAAATTGAAATTTAATTGTTCCTATCAAAAGTTGAGTATCTTGTTACTTTTCTTATAGTAATCTGGGGGTCCAATAAAGCAAATTTTCCTTCTGGAAAAAACATATGGTCGTGAATCGTGATTCCAACCTGTCTCTTTACGCATTTTGAATGGAGGATTCTTAGCAATTTCAATCGAGTTGATAATGTATTTAATTGATATGAAAAATATATTTTAGAAATTTTTAGGAAAACAAAAACATATTCCTTCCGTAAAAAATATTTTCCTTAAAAATAAGAAAAATTATATATATTTTTAAAAGTTAGAAAATATTTTCGCAATCACACACTTCAAAGTAAAAACGTGGATGAAAAATTGACATTTTTTTTTGAAAAATAAAGACAATCAAACGCAACCTTATAAAAATTCGTCACAGAATTTATACAGCTGTCTCTCTGTAAATGACCGTACTATTTTTGGCAACAGTCAATCAATCACAGGGCGACAATTATTAATTTCGTTAATGATATACCGTATATTTAGAAAAATCCCTTTCAAGATGGTGAGAGTGAGACTCGTGATTATGATTCACAGAATTGCATTTTGGATTGGATTCGTGGAGGGATTTATATTATTTTAAATTAACAAAAAAAATTTGAAAATAGAATTTCTTGCAATAAATTACAAATAACAATTATAAGTCAATAACTTTATAAACTACGCACAATAAGATTGGTCATAACTAAAAACCTGTTACAAAACTGTAAATAAATCATTTTTTCATTATAGCTGAGAACTAATATTTCAAATTAGTGACGGTTGTAACTAAATTTTTTATTTGAACTTAATTAAAAATATAACTTAAGGTCACATTATTTTGAAATAATGTATTTTAAAATAGTAAATTGATGAAGAATATGTCGTTAAAAAAGAAGGAAAACTTATTGATGTAATGAAAAATATTATTTTATTGAAAAATATTTAATTAAAAATGAGTAGAAAAATGAAAATGAAAATTTTAATATAACTCAAACCGAAACTTAAATTGAAACGTGGCCATAACCCAGACCAGTCCAATTGCTTTGATTATTATTATTTATTTATTTATTTTGGGTTTTTTGTGGGTTAGTTAATTATTTGCAAAAAGAAGACAAAATCGTAAGCAGAGAGAGTCGATACTTTATAAACATCATTGTACTAGCAAAATATTCCTTCCCATTTTAACCGAATTTAATTTGGAAAAAAAAAATTAAATATTCCAAATGTATATCGTATTTGTAGTTATTCTGGTTTGGCAAGACAAAGGTTACCCACAAACGACGAAACGAAAAAAATTCCTTCTCCACCATCAAAAGTAAGAAATCACTTCTTAAATAACAAAAAAAACTAAAAGGTACTAGAATAATATTAGGCCCCCATTTGTCTACCATTAAAATAGGAAAATGAATTTTCGAATAAAACTTTTTTAATGAATGTATGGTTAAAAAGTACCAAAAAATTTTGAGTTTACGTTCAAAATATTTTATTGTAAAAATGTACGAATAAAAATGAATTTGAGAAATAAAAAAATTGACGTAATGGTAGAGAAGCAAGAGCTAGCGTCGCTTCGCCACATTAGAAAGCATTGTTCTTCATAAGAGAGAACAAAATATTTTCTTTTCGTTTCTCTTAATCGTAATGTTAGTCCACAATATGCTCACTCCTCCATGAATTGAAAACATGAACCTTGATAGGTCACGATGAAGTATCATTTCCAGTACAAAAGTGATGGAAATATATATACCCACAATCTAAAGAGCTACAATGTAACAAAATTAACTTACGAGATTAACGAAAATGCTGACGTGGACAAACACGAGGCAGAGATAATTACTTGCCTTTGTCAGAATCTTCAGGAAGCTTTAAACCCATTAGTCCGAGTAAATTGGAAGCAGGGCCAGGGAGTCCTTGTTGAGTTGAAAAGGATTCAAGAAAATTTTGCACAAGGTTGATATCTACATCCACAGGAGTGAACTCCGCTGCACTAGAACTTCCCTGTAATTTTTTAGGTTATTCGCAATCCATATAGATGGGGAAAAATGTACATTTCAAAGGACAACAATTGTATCTAAATCGTACTGGGGAACTTATGAAAGGATACTATTGGAACCCACATCACGACTGAGCATGTTCCACTATGATAAAATTGAAGGACAGTCACAATTTAAGTAATTTTTTTGTCCCCAAAACGCGCTTGGATAATTTACTCTCCTTTCAAACAAAAAAGGGTTACTTATTTCTATGTAATTTGCACTTTTGTCCAACTTCATCCAATAAAAACAATTATTTATATAAACCTACTTAGTTACTTATTAGTGTACTTTTTTAAGCAAATGTAAAACATGTTTAGCCAATCTTACATTTAGTAAAATTCATTCAGCTTGTCTCGTTTGCAAAAGCTTGGTTGAGTGAAGCTAACTGGTTAAATAGAATCTGTGTAAAAAATAATGTAACGCTCAACTTTTGGCTCTGTCGCTACGAATTTAAAGATACGAACCTCGTCCTTCTTCACGGATTGTTCATTTGCACGGACAAAAGTCTTATCAAGTGTGGTGGCCTTCAGTTCCTCGTTCAGAGCATCTGAATAAGATTGCGTGAAAGTCTCCCCTCCCTCTTCATTATCATCACAAGTGTCACTCTCATCATCAGACTCATCTGCATGTGTTATACACCGGATCACATTATTTAGCGGGACTCAAAACACTGATCAACGATTCAGCATTTATCTGCATCAAATCAAATCAGTTGGCTCATTTATAAGCATAACTCCGAAACTACCAAAATCCATGTCTGATAATGGCTCTTCTTCAAGATCAGGATCGCTACCGATATCTTCTGAACCATGGTGCCTCATTACTGATTCCATGTCTTTCATAAATTGATCCACATCAAGATTCACATCTTTCATGTTTCTACCAAGAAGAATGATGTAAGATTAATGTCCACACAAGAATTGAATTCATTGAACAAGATTAGTAATATCACTTCAGCTATTAGAGAATTCACAATTATCACACAATGGAAAAATGTAAATTGCCAAAAGAGAGGGGTCCAAGACTCCACAATGTTCCTCAGGATGGCATAGCTTTATAAAGGTGATATTCAAACAAGGATCGCAGTGGATACATAGGCACCAAGAGATGAGAAAGGGCATAGTACCTTAGGCTCTGACCTGAGACTAAATAGTACAGGACACGCAAAATTTCTTAAGGATCATAATGAACCTTCTTGCTGGGCTAAAAACTCTTAAAGTGCTTAACAAGGTATACAATGAATGGTGGGTAGAAAAACCCCAATTAAGATCAACTTGACAAAAGCAGCACACTTAATTAGAAAGGGCAATGACAAAGACTTTCCACCTCAACATCTGTCAAAACACCAGCTCTCCAACACGAATGCAATAAAATTATTTAGACTAATAATTTCTTTCAATCACTAAGAGCCCATTAATCCTCCCCTTTTCGTTTTAACAATGAGCAACATGCCATAAGTTTTTTTTTTTATTATAAGCCTTCCTTATAAGAACAAAGACAATCTTAAAACAATATCAGCCCATTAATCTCCCTTTTTTCTCAATCACAATTAACTAAAAAGGATTAACATTCCTATCTTTCTCCAGTTGTGCTCATTTCAAATGAATCAACATCTGAGGAAGATAAATAACTTTCTGTTGAACTCCTTAGTTAATAGTCATGCATAAAATCAGGTAATATTTTCTCAGTCCCAGTCAATGCATCAAACTGGCAGAGAGAGACATTAACCACCCATATCCAGGAAAGAAAAGTTATATTATTTATATTCAAAGCAAGGTCTGTTATCGATGTGCTTATATAAGTTCAACAGAGGTTGTCCAGATGGATAACAACTACTCATAGCATCATGATGTTTCTCCCATACTACCACATCAAATTAATGAGAGAACTATTCAATATGTAACATAAAATAAGTCAACAAACAAATACACAAATATATTCTTTAGCCCTTATTGCTACCAAATGAATTAATAAGAAGTGTAACACCGCATCCTACAACCATTAATATATACACCGCAATACTTTACAATGTTTCGAAGGGCTGAGATAAACAGAGAAAAACAGTTCTGATTTTCAACTAGTTGATGAGCTCAAAATGAAACCTTCCATGTATCTAAAAGAAACATGAGAGAATGAAGGGTGCACTAACCTGTTTTCCGGAACCTCAGCTCCTTCATAGCTCGAAACTTTCTTAACAAATGCTTGCATAGATTTTGCTATATCTCCAAGATCATAATCCTCCAAATCTTTGGTAGATGCTGGATCTCCATCCAGCTGCTCTTCTGACTTCTGTTTCTTCTTAAGCTTGAAATCATAAAGTTCCATCTCCTTTTGTCTCTCCTCAAGAGCAGCATTTAGCTCATCTTCCCCACCGTAAAGCCAAGAATCATCATCTGACAGAGGAAGCTCCCGACCTTCGAAATCTTTGGACGAATGAGGAAGTGCAAGAATCTCATCTATACGTCCTGCAGGAGAGCTCAGCATTTCACTGCATCAGTAGCAGCATGTCACAATGACCAAAGATTATTCATTCGTATAACTAAAGAAAAAGCAAAAGGCACTATCAACAAATAAGCATGAAGGTGCATAGAGAAAGTACCATTCTTAACTAATGAAGTATTCTCTACGTTTTTCAGATGTAAAAGATATAGCTTTATCGTTAGATGTTAAATAATATTTCAAAGGGAGATTGTGAAGTTTCCTTAAAGCTTCCTTGATTACGAGGAGGTGAATCAAGTCACAATGAGCAACTTACAAGTGGTAGGCGGATTAAAGAAGCTGAATAATCAAAACTACACTACATGATAGACTCGCATAAAGTCATATCTCCAAGAGCAAGACCTGTGGAAAGTAGTAGGTGGAAGTGATATGATGCCAGCTCTAAAGAAATGGAGAATCAAAGCAAGTAAGGCTATGTTCGTTATAAAGACAACAATCGAGGAAGAATTATTGGAGCATATAAGGGATAAGAACACAACAAGGAAGCATGGGACACTTTGGCCATCTATTCTCAAAGAAAAATGACTTAATGTTACAATTGCTAGAAAACGAGCTGCTCTAGATCAATCAAGGTGAATTCACAATATTTCAACAAAGTTAAATCTCTTTATTGCGAAATTTTCAAATTAGATTCTTCGAGTAAGATTTCAAAGTTTAGAATGAGAAGAATAATCATACATGGATCGAGAGCCGAATCTCGATGGTTTATTGCTGGCTAGGGCAACCTTCATTAGTCGATCTCAAAAATTTGTTGATCGACAAAGAAGTGTTGACCAAGCAAATGTTAGGTCTCAATAAAGAAAGAAGAGGAAGAAGCATTATTAAGCTATAAAAGAAAAAGTCAATTCCATCAACAAAATAATAAATAAAGAATTAAAATAAGGTAAATTCAAAGGACGGATTGAAGGAAGCTATCAGACAAAGGGAACTCAACAAAATCGCAATAAAATAGGCAAACCTTTCAAGGAACTAATAGCTCATGTTTTGTATGGGGCAAACGAGACCATTATGCCAGATATTGTTGGTTTAAAAAGGAATCAGCTGAAGAGAATATAGCAACATCTAACAAGGAAGTAAAATACAATAGTGAAGAAGAATGGAATGTTGTGGCATCAATAACAATAATGGAGCAGGTTCAAGAGAAAAAGTTCAATTCAAGTATAAAGGACGAATCAGAGTTAGTAATACTCTTGCTTGAACATATGGATTGCGAAGATGATGACAAGAGAAGACAACATGATTCATGAAGGAACTACCAGACTCGAAAGAAGTGTTTGAAGAAGCATATGCTTGGTAAGTACCCAGAGGGTGGAGCTGTAAAATTTAAAGGAAACGAAAGACAAATTGCAAGAAGAGGTCACGGTAGCCCAACGAAGCACTGAGATATCTAAAGATCTACAGGTATCAAATGTTAAAAAAGAGTTTATAAGAGCGACAAAGTGTCCTGGACAAATGACGTGGATCAAGAACCATTAGTGAATGATCAACATCTACAAGAACAGATTGAGGTACGTTCAAACACACAATCACAAATAAGAAAGTTGGGTGGACATAAGAAATCAAGTACCAGGTATGCTAACCTAAAAACACATGAAGAGGAAAGGACTAAAGAGCCAAACACATTTAAAGTAACAGATGCGTTGAATAAAGGATCGAACACTTAAAAATTCGTCCAGGTAAAATTGAGCGTAACGAGAAAAAAAAAAAGAGTTAAAATGAATAGTTGGTGTTGAAGGGGAGAATTGAAGAAATTATCACCAACTTTAAATATCTATAATTTGGCAGACTTAAGCATGTAGAATATTATAGAGACTCATTACTTGCTGGAAATGAAACCACCATCATTCCTGGGAAAAATCTAGAGAATAATATTGTTAACTCCACCGCCAATGGAAGAATTCTCCAGCAAATGGAAGGTGGCAAACTCACCGACATTCACGCCTATAAATATGGTATCAATTGTATTTTGTGTGTAAGTGAGATGAGAGAAATGCACGAAGTGAAAGAGTAAATAAGAGAAAAACAGAGAGAGGAAGAGATAAAATAAGTTGAGTGCTCCTTTGTTAAATAATATTTCAAGTGGTTAGCGGCTTTGGTGTGTGTCCAAAATTGTATAAAATCTATTTCATAAATAAAAAATAATATTTTTCTTTTGAGTCTGAAATTCAACATTAACTTAGTCCCAAAAAAATGCAGAACAGTCATAGCATCTTCCCAAAAAAAATAAAATAAAATACAATAAAATCAATCCTGAGATTATATGTGAGTTTAATAGAATTTATCAACACGCACTTCCCCAAATCCAGATTAGCTGGTATTCAATCCCCTACACACAAATTATAATTATGCTTAAAATTAATACAAAATCAGATGGAGACCGCGAGATCAGATTTCAAACTATACCACACAATTGGAGTCTAGAAATAATCAATCTATTGATAAACTTAGAAAGGACATAATAAAACCGCTGGATACCTTGCCCTAGAGTGTAATGAACTGTTTCGATAATACTGCTCGGCTTTATCCATCAATCTCTTGTACTCCTTTGACCCTGGCAACATCCCCACAAAATACCCGCTCCTCTGCAAGCTCTCTCTAAATGCCTCCCAAGTACTCCCCTTCCCTTCCTCCCCTTGCCTCTTCCTCAACTGGTACATCATCTCAAACCCACAAGCAATCTTCATCCCATGCTCTGCCTCCATATACCGAATAACATCACTCCTTGATGCTGGCATCGGATAAATCCTTGGAGCCTGAAACTTCTGCTGTACCAACTGTGCATACATTGCCCTCGACATGCTGACAACTACCTCCACCATCTCTTCCTCTTTCCCTTTTGGCAGAAATCTCTCCATTTTTGCAGCATCCTTCATACTATCAATATCCCTGTTATAAAATCCCTCCACAGCCAAAGACACAAAACTCGGCTCTTGCTTCAAAAGCCATGCTACAGACAGAGGAACCATCACTCTCGCTCTATGCATATTCTTATATGCACGCTCAGGGTATTCACTGATTTTCTTACTCAAATGGGATTGAATTGCTTCAGGAGCTTTCGTATCACCATCATTACAAATCAAGAATTTAGCGGAGTCTAATAAATCTGGGGTGGTAGGAATATGAGAGGGAGAAACAATATGCAGGAGACCGCGGCGAATAAATACACGATTTGGAGAGGTGTCGGGGTTCATCCATTTGGGGAGATGAAAAGCGCACTCAATGAGCAAAAAATCGCCATCTGAATCCCAGACACGAATTGAGAGATTGGGGAAACTTCTAGAAATTTCAAACAGTAGGAAGACAACAAACCACTCATCCTCGAGATTATCCCCAAAACGGAGGTGGCCGGAGAGGTGGGGAATACGTGTGAAGGAAGGAGAAAGAGTGAAGGGTTGGTGTTGCCATATGTACCTTGCAGTGTAAGGGGTAAGGTGGTTGAGGATTTGGAGGTGGAGGGATTGGAGTTCTTCGGTGACAGCGGCGGCGGAGTTGGCGGTAGTGGCCGAGGTGACGGAGGAATCGGGGAAGATGGAGTAGAAAACGGTGTCGTCTGGAGGTCGGGAGTTTTTGATGGAGAAAATGGAAGAAGAGGAGGATGGATTCGTGCCAGTTACTGCTGCCATGGCTGTGAATGGATTTTCAGTGAATAATTTTCGAGGGGTTTTGGTGAAGGGTTTGGAATTGGGGAAGACGGTGTCGTTTTCTTGTGGCGGACTAATTTTGGACTGGAATGTTGTCGAGGGGACTCGGAGTCGCTTGTTTTGAATTATTTTAAAAAGAAAATGTGTTTTTTTTTATTTTCTCCTACTTGTAATTCGGGACGAGCATTCATCCGAAAAATAAAAGGTCAAAAGATTAAATCGAGGTTGAATAGAAGTCGAAGCAATGGTACAAATGTATTAAAAGAAGATGAAACGATCAATTTATGAGTGAACTATCATCATCGAATTCCTGCATGAATCAATTGTATATGACTTTTTTCAAACATTTTATTTTTATTTTTTTTAGGTTTTAACTTATAATTAGACCGACTTTTAATTTTTCTAACTGAACTGCCTAAATTTTTTCTCCAATCAAATCAATTCTCAAATGTAACGCGACCACTCATAAATTTACAGCAATTATTTTCGTCAATAAACCGTCAAAATGCTTTTACATATGTAACATTCCAGAACCATTTTATATACACAGTTCAAAAATCATTCCATATAACATAAACCATTCCAAATTAATTTGATAAAATTCAATATAAAAAATTTAAAAATCATTCATGAACATAAATCGAATAGAATGAAAACAAACTATAAATGTAATTCAAACCCACTTTTTCTATCACTTTAAATTTTTCTCCAAGAAAACAAAAACTTGGAATGATAAGTTATCGTCGTCTATCACTGGTTAACTTTCAATTTTCAAAGCCAAAATAATTGAAGTTGATGGGTTTGGAGGTGACGCCAAAATTGCAGTGTCGAATGAGATCGACAGTGGCGTAATGTCAATCACTTTGCAGTATTGTTAAAGTAAATTGGTAGCAGAAAACGTAAATTTAGGTTCCAATTGGTTGAAAATGTGATAATTTATGGGAAAAAAATTATAGACAATTTTTAAAGAAATAAAAGAGTTAGGATTTTGGTAAAAGGCATGAGGTAGAGAGTGTGAGAGAAAAAGCTATGATATATTATGATTTTACCCTCGTTGGGACTAAAATTAAATTTTTGATAAAAGTTGAAAAATGGTGAATTACATTAAATATGTGATTAAAATTAATTGGTGATTTTGACATAAATTAAAAGTTATATTTTAATACACACAAAAAAAGGGCTTTGTCACAAAAAAAAAAGTTGGGGGTACGTGACCCCACATGCCTCCTCCCCTTCCACCCTTGCTCAGTAACTAGTTTTTGGGGTATACTTCTTCTATGATTTATAACAATAATACTTGCTCAGATTTTTGTTTGACCGAATACACCCATGTAAACTTTGTACAGTCATCAACCAAGGTTATAAAATATATATGACCAGCATGTGTGGGTGTATTACATGGCCCCTAAATGTCACAATATATGAGATCAAATGCAGCAGGAGACATGTGATTATTGTTGACAAATGAAAGCCTTCTTTGCTTGGCTAAGGGACATATAGAACATGGAGAAGAAGAGTCATTTCTTGTTGTATCAAATTTCAACAAATATTTCAATAAACCTAACTTCTTGAAAGATATATGTCCAAGCCTATTATGCCAAGTATGATCAGTTTCTTTATTTACCAATGAATCAACTTGGTTACAAACATTGCCAGAATCATTTATACTACATTTCACTGAATTAAGGCTATTTGCATCAGTGATATAGAGGTCTTCAACCCTTCTACCCTTGCCAATCATCACCAATGTTGGCAGCACCTGAATGACACATATATCGTAAGAAATCTGATGCTTAGTGAAGACTTTTTGGTTAAAGAACTCACTGATAGGAGGTTAAACTTGAATTGAGGTACAAATAAAACATCTTCAAGAATCAAGTCTACAGGCAACTTCACACTTCAGACATATTGTACAGGGATTTGTTCATGATTAGGCAAGATAATGGAAGCATTCTGAACCTATCGTAATCTACTAAATACATTTTGATTCGAGCAAACATGACTTGTGGTACTTGAATCAACTACAAAAGTTACAGGTGAGTTGACTTGTGAATTGATAGAAATAGAGAAATTGTCTCAGTCTTGGTAGTGATATGATTGTTCAACATACCACTAATTATTGATATTGGACAGGATTCAAAGTCTGCACAAAGTTCCCACCCTCATTTTGTGTTTGATCTTGTTTATTCATTTGTTCAGAGATCAAACTATTGACTGCACGATTAACTTGATTGCTAGTTCCCCCAACCTTTTGTCTTGGTTATACCCTATAGGAAAGCCATGTAGTTTGTAACATTTGCTTACATCATGACCTGTGTATCCATAGTATGTACATGTTAGCCTCTCCTTCTTATGTCCTTTGAATGATTGTCCTGTATTCTGCCTCATAATCTCATTCTTAACATGAAATGCCATAGATTCATTAAAACAGACGTCTCAACATTAATCTTCCTCTGATTCTCCTCTTGCACAACCAATGCAAAAACCTTGTTAATTGGATGGATTGGATCCATTAAGAGCATCTGTCCTCTGATTTGAGCAAATGACTCATGTAAACCCATGAGGAAAGACATAACATACTCCATCTGGTAATGTTCGGAAATTTCCTTATTTCCTCCACAAATGCACTTACCACATGAACATGAGGGTCTGTAATTACTGAGCTCTTCCCAAATCATTTTCAGTTTAGTAAAATAAGTGCTAACAGATGATTGCCCATGTGTTAGGTTCATGAATTTGCGCCTCAACTAGAAAATACGTAGACCATTCTTCTGTTGACATCTTTCTCTAAGGTCCATCCAGATGTCATGAGCTGACTCTGAATACATCACACTTGCTGAAATCTCCTTTGATACTAAATTTAAAATCCAAGATATCACAATGTTGTTGTTGCGAATCCATGAATTGAAGATGCTTTCAGAATCATCTGGTTTTGCAATGGATCCATCAACAAATCCTAGTTTGTATTTCACAGGCAAAGCTATGACCATTGCATGACTCTAAGAGGATAGTTGTTTCCGGTTAAAGGTTTTGAAAGAAGTACCAAGCCAGGGCTGTCTAAATGATGAAGAAAATATGGATTTGATCTATCATCAATTGCAGAATTGCAAACTGATAAAGTTGTAATTCTCGTAGCCATATTATTGATAGGCTATGGAATCAAATCAAAATCATAAATCAGAATTAGCAGGAAATGAATAAAATCCGCTTTGATACCATATTGAAAACTGAGACAGAATTGAAGATTAAAGAGGAATTCATATTACATGAGAATGGAATGATACAATCAGTTCATATCTACATATACTAAAAGAGGCAGTTTTTTTTGCCAGGTGTAGAATTTTCCAATCATCAACCAAAACGACGTCGTCTAAA
>CAIGRK010414940.1:0-20006 GCA_903798315.1 Fraxinus greggii | reverse complement strand
AGTATTTTCTTGGCATTGAGATTGCTCGCTCAAAGAATGGGATTTACCTAAGCCAACAAAAGTATGACCTTGAATTACTTGAAGAGTTTGGCCTCTTTGGCACTCGTTCTACAACTACTCCAATGAAATAAAACTTGAAACTAAGCAAATCCAATGGAGAACCTCTCTCAAATGTTACTTCTTATAGGCGCTTGATTGGCCGTATGCTTTATCTTTATGTGACTAGACCAGACATTGCCTACTGTGAACTAGTACTTTGTCAGTTTCTTGAACAACCCAGGCTACCACATTATTCTGATGTGTTATGCCATCTAAAAGGATGTCCCGGCCAAGGAACACTTCTCTCTGCATCTAGCTCTCTCCAATCGCCTGCCAACTGCAACTCGAATTGGGCAAGCTGTCCTGATTCTCAGCACTCCATCCTTGGAAATTCTCCAATTTCATTGAAGTCTAAGAAATAGGAAACAATATCCAGTTCTGCTGCTGAAGCAGGGTGCCCATCAATGGCAACAACATGCTGTGAGATTAGTTGGTTGTTAGCGGATCTTGGAATTTTTCATCCTCAACCGGCTTCCCTTCACTATGACAATAAATTTGCGTTAGGCAAGCTGTAAATCCAACCTTTCATGAATGAACTAAACTCATCGAAATTGATTGCCATCTAATTTGGAAAAAGGTTCAAAAGGGCATTGTTTTGTACCAAGTATGTTCGTTCAAGACATCAGCTAGCTAACATTTTTACTAAGCTTCCGTTTGACAAAATTTATAAATAGTTTTTAAAAGATCAAATTTTAATTTCAACCACAGATTCTAATGGACCCACAAAAACTGTTCATCATTCATTTCTATCTACTAATTGTAAGCACGTGTTTTGTACATTTTATGTATCAAATTAATGATATGTGTAATATTTTTGAAGTACTAATACTATTTTTTTTAAAGTAGTTGAGGTAATTGATATTATTAAAAATTATAGAATTACATATATAATGTGAAAATGTTGAATGAACTCGTATGTAATGTTTGATTATAATAACACTTACATGATTTTTTTTTCCCGACGTCCCACAACTTTTCTTCTTTTTATTTGTAATTCGCATAATCTACAAATATGTAAATAATATAAAAATATTCACATGTATAAAAATTATTGGAATGCTTAATATTTTAAGTGAAGATACAAAAAAATGCATCAAAGTGGAGAATATAGATCCTACCCTAAATGAATAATCATTGTGTATAAAAAAAAAACAAAATTCATTGAAAAAAAATCATTTAATAGATGCAAACACTAAGGCCCCGTATGATAAGCCTGATTTTCCAAGAAAAATGGAAAATGAATTCCATTTCCCATTTTTCATCATGTTTGATAGCACTAATTTTGCTCGGAATTTATTTACCCCCAGCCATGATCACGCGTCTATATTCCCTTGAATTAAGGAATTCAAATTCATTTGGTTTTAGTGGGAATCTGATTTTCCATCTTTTTTTTTGGCAATTGGAAAAAATTCTAAACACAATGGTAAAAAAAATTATCACTTTTATTGACAATTTTCATGTAAAACAAAGCCAAACAAATGTTATTCAGTATGATAATTTTTTTAATTTTAATTTTTCTGGCAATTAGAACAAATGCTATAACTAATTGTAAAAAAATTTATTATTTTAATGGACAATTTTCATGAAAAATAAAGCCAAACGGGCACCAACTTTCAACATTTTTCATGTAGAAAATTATACCAATCAAATACAATTAATTACAATTTTTAGTAAAATAGTTTCTAGGCAATTCAATTCACCAGAATTCATTTTTCCACCCATTTTTCACATTTGCAATCAAACGGACCATAATTCTTACATAACCAAAAGAAACTATTATGGAAAAGAGTTTTGACCCCATATGAACATAAATATAAAATTTGGAGAACGGTAGTAATTTTGAGGCATAGTAATTCAAAAATTCACATACAACAAGAAAAATAAATTTTCTTTAGCAATTATATAAGAAGAAAAGAATATAAACAATTAGATAAGAAGTAAAGAATATAAACTTAAAGAGTGTGTAATTTGCTCCATGAGAATTTGAAATCTTGATTTTTAGATTTCACATAAAAGATAGAAAAAGAATACGAAATGTAATAAAAATTATACCTTGAGGATGAAGAACTAAAAATATATTATATGTTATAGTTAACTGGATTACCATATGTTTTTATGCTTATACAAAAATGAACATACAATAATAATAAAATACTCAATATTATAATAATTTTTTTGGAACTCATAATATTAATTTTTATTAATACTTAAAATATTTTCGCGAAAAAGGTGTAATTGAATTGTGAAGCGTGTATTTAGTGGGGTGGATAAAAATATGGGAAGGGTAAATAACTCATAATTATTAGTAATTAGTAAGGTTTTCAAGATTAATGGCTTTAAGCAATATTTTCTTTTCAATTTATATTTTTGTACTTCAATAATTATTTTATCAAATATATTAATGAAACGTGAAATTTGTAATAACTGAATGAAAATGAAGACAATGTTATATAAGGACAAAATGGTAAACTAAATATGCATATATGTATGAAATAATATTATAATATATTAAATGTGGTATTTATGGTAGATTAATTATAATTTAATTTCTTGTAGTCTCCTTTTAAATATATAGTTCATTTTCCATATTGGAGTACTCAGAATTTGATATTAATCAAATTAAGTTTAATCCCTTAAAATCGAAGCTTGTCTACATATATAATTATATTAAAACTATAATATATTGTAATTAATCTACCATTATATTAATGCAGCCTTTAATATATTATATTTTATAATTATAATGAAATTACATCTATATTTGTGAGAGCTTCGATTTTAAGTAATTAAACTTANTATATTAATTAAATTAAGTTTAATCACTTAAAATCGAAGCTTGTCTACTTATATAATTATATTAAAAATATAATAAATATTATTTTATATTGTAATTAATCTCCCATTATATTAATGCAATCTTTAATATATTATATTATATAATTAAAATAAAATTACATCTATGTAAGCGAGTTCGGATTTTTAAGTAGTAAACTTAATTTAAATAATGTATTTAAGTAATTAAACTTAATTTGATTAATGTAAAATTCTAAGTACTTCGATATAAAATAATGAACTTTACACTTAAATGGAAATTAAATCTAGTTAAATATATTAAAATGTAATTAATCTACCATTATACTAATGCAAACCTTTATATATTATTATATTATTTTATAAGTATAAATATTATATATATTGAGCTTCGATTTTAAGTAAATAAACTTAAATTGGTTAATATATATATTTTAAGTTCTCTAATGTAAAACAGTGAAATTTATATTTAAAAAGAGATAAAATGAAGTAGAGTTATATTGAATTTCTTGAGTTATGATATAATTAGTAATTTGTAATGATTATGGTATATTTATAATTAAAGGCGTGGTTGTCAAAAGCAAAATATATAAGGGCCAAACTGAAAACTAAAAGTTTTCCATACCCAAGTTTCAATTTTTGAAATTATTGTTTTAATACTATATACTGTATACATGATGTTAACATTTGGAGTATTCCCATTCTATGTAATTGACATAAATTTCAGAATCTATTACAAACGAACGTAAATAACAGGGGTAATTGCAGAAACAGCTCCAAACCTTTGACTATCATACTTTTCTCAAGCCTTTCATTTGTTGTACTCGTCACTCCTAACGTTTCCAACTATTGCATGTGAGGCTTTTTTGGATGTTTTCCATCTATTTTTCTTTCACTTGACCACCAAAATCAGGTTTAACTATATTTTAATCAATTTTAAAAGGGCAAAATGATAACTATTTGTCTACCACATTAAACAATTAAAAAACTTAAATCAAAAGATTAAAAAATAAATAAAAGCCCACCCCACCCCAAAAATCAAAATCACACAACTGTCTTCAATCATTGGCACCGATGTCGACGTCACCTCCACCGCAAATTGCCTACGATACCCTTTCCGACTACACCCATGCTGGCCACAACCCCTTTCGGGCTAACAACCATCCTGGCAGCCACTAAATGGGCTCTTCTCAGGCCTGTCCCATTTCAATTTGATGCATCCCACATGCTTCAAATCATGAATTCAATTGGGAAAAATGCAATTCAGGTCCTAATAACTATGGAAAATTTGAATTCCAAATTTGCGATCCACACATGAATTCAAATGAGCCCACTAAGTCTGAACCCAACATTTGAAGTTTGATAATGCACAAACTTCTCACCGAATTTCCACTCAAAAACAAATTTAGCTAGAGATTTAAGGCAGCGTGAGAGATTTTGGTGAGGAGAGTGAAATTTGGGCCAGGATTTGAAGTTGAAATTGAGCCACCAGAGATGGTGGTGGCAGCCGCGTCTGTATCAGTTTTTTGATCCTTCTTAGGCAAGTCTTTGGAATCTGAAGGTTCGACCCCTGTCTTAGTTTGGTATGGGACAAGTACTGGTGGTCTCGATGGGTAGAGAAGCCGATTTTCGTTGGCGTCGATTATGAGAGACAGGTTGGGTGATTTTGTGATTGGGTGTGGGGTCTGTGGGAGTGGACGGTGGGTGGGTGGGTAAAGAGGAGATCTTTTCTTCCCTTTTATTTTTTTAATTTTTTATTCAATTGTCCTTTTATTTAATTATTTTAATAGATAGTTACTATTTTTCCCTTTTAAAATTGATTAAAATATAGTCAAACTTAATGTTGATGGTCAACTGACGAAAAAAAGATGGAAACCATCCAAAAGGCCTCACATGCAATGCTTAGAAATGGTAGGGTGACGGATACAACAAATGAAATGTTTGGGGGAAAGTCTGCTAGTCTTTTAAAGGTCTGGGGTTGTTGCTGCAATTATTCCTAAATAATGTAACAAATAATGTTCTTAATCAGTTTATGTTGATGATTCAGAATTTCAATAATGATTATTCAAATAATTAATTATTTTTTATTCAATCATAATGAACAAAACATATATCATTAATTGTTTCTGTAAGGGTAATGAATGCTTGTGTGTGTGTGTGTGATTCTTCAATTTATTTGAAAATTGTTGACCTTGGTTTTCCTTATGGCTATATGATTTTCATTTTTTCAAATGCAAGAATTTTTAGTTTTTTTTCTTATTTCAATGAAGGTAAATCAAAAACACATATTCAACAATGAATAAAAAACATCATTATACATTATTTTTTTTTTGAAAAAAAAATATTTATAGAGAAATAATCATATGATTTAACATTATATTATAGACTATCAAGAATTATACATGAATTATATTTCATTTGAAAATTAATTGGCTGAAAGATGAGAATCGTGTTTAATATTACAAGTTGTAAAATTTACTTAATGCATGAAAAATTAGGAGGATTAAATAAGGACATTATTGACAAAAAACTAAAATGTTAAGGAGAAATTTGTATATCGAATAAGGATATTTTGAACATATAACTAAATATGTAAGGGGTAAAATAGGTATTCAAAAGTTTCTCCCACACCATTGCATTAAATGACATTAAATGCGGGTATAAATGAACATTAAATGCTCTAAAAAAGTATCCCAAAGGTGATTTGATCTTTTCACATTCAAAAAGTGACATTTTTTAGCAAGATTTGTAAAGGCGACAATTTTTTTGGCATTTTTAAATTTTGTGATATCTATGAAAATATCTCATTTATAAATTAAAACATTTATAAATTCTTCATGAAATCAAAAAATTACTTTTCAAGATTGGTGTTTTAGATCTTCACCTACCATCTTGAGAGGGAAGTGTTCGAGATATTATTGACTCATCCTCCTTGATCCCATCCATTAATTTTGTCAATCTTGAGCTCCTCCATTGATTCTGTTAGTTAGTTTACTTATTTTTGAAGACTTCAAAGCAAATTACACATTGTATTCTTCTTTTGAACATAGTGAAAAGAATATTGTCAAGATTGTTCTAAAAAATGAAATAAATATTCTCCTCTTCGTATAATTAGAATAGATTAATCAATTACTTGCGACTATAAAACAATATACATGGTGCATAGAAATATTTTGTATTACTATCTGGTCAGACTAATCGGTGCAGTTCAGATTTTATAACTATGGTTAAACACTTTATTCATAACACACAAACTTATGATCGAAGAGTTAACAAATATGAATTTACACGATCTTTTTATTGCATACATTTTTATATATTATTTCACATCAAGACAAATAACTCTTACTAGTCAGCATATCTTATATTTGTCATAATCGAAAATTTTCCAAATAAAATAATTAAATCTATTTAATTTTCCATTTTTTTTATCCTCTTCATTTTATGCTGTCTTGTTTCTCCATCACCCACCCAATAGCCTGCACTCTCATATGATAGATCATAGATGACTCGATTGTTGAAGTTTGGCGCAAAGGCAAGAGGAGGAAGAGTTGCAGCCAGGACCTCGCTGTACCTGATCGCCTCCGCTGGTTTCGCCTCGCTCACTTACCAAACTCTCAACCCTGAAAACTCCCACAATAGTCGCACGCTAAATTTCCCTTTCAACTTATTAAACGGCGTCGTTCGGTCTTCTCGCGCCCTCTTCACTGTGCTTATCTGCTTTCTTTGTTAATTTTCCCATTTAATTTACTATTTTACTCTGCATTTTGGGCACTTATTAAGATTCGATGCTTTTTGCAGATTACTTCGTGTGTTGTTGATTACAAGTATTCGTTACACGGGCTATCGGTGGATTCCAATGAGTATGGGCTTAAATTGTCTGAGGTTTGGCGATTAGTTTTACACAATGTTATTCTCATTCTTAATCGTAAATATGATTTCTGTATTTTTTCTATTTGATTTAAATTAGTAATAGACATACAAGAATAAGTGGAACTATACTTACGAGGCAAAACTACAAAAATGGGCTCATTTATATCATCCAAGTTTTAAATTTTCTAATCTATGTTTCGAGATGATGACTAGGTGTAACACCTACTAGACTTGCATTAATTGCTGATGAACTTATATTGTGGTCATATAAATTGCTATAAAGGTCCAAACTTACATTTTCTATATTTATGTTATAACTCAGACAGCAGTAACTAGAAAGGTTCACACATAGTTCAAAAAAAAGAAATGGCAACTCTTGAGAATGTTGTTGTTGAATTCACTAATTAACATATTGAGGTAGAGACGGTATTAACTTTTTAATGTGGATGTTTTCATCTGAGCATTAGATGAGGAAGTACAATGTTTTTTTGTTTAAAAACTGATTCTTTGTGACTTTCCAGATCCATCTACGGTCAGCGAAGAGGATACTGAAATTGTGCCATTCCAACAAAGGTCTCTATGTCAAAGCTGGTCAGTTTGTTGCAGCCATGCGGCAAGTTCCGAAAGAGTACTCGTCAACCATGTCATCTTTACAGGATCAGGTTCTCTGTTTTATGGAAGTTGTGTTTTATTTGACCAAATTATTGTGGCATGTTATTGGTCTTCATTGGCTACAAGTCATATGCTGTTTCTGTGTTTCATGCTTGGTGATGCTTTAGGCAGTTCCTTGTGATTTCAAAGCCATCAAAGATGTTATATTCAGAAGTTTGGGGAAGGATTTATCAGAGATGTAAGTTGTAACATGCAAATTAAAAAATATTATAAATTTATTTTTTGCTAAGTTCTATTACTGCCTCATCTCATCAACCATATGCAAACTCTGTTTTCTTATTCATGGCAGCAGGCACAGCTCTCATTGCATTCAGTTTTAGCTTGATCGCTCCTGATTAGCTAATGAATGTACTTCATTAAGCTTGTTTTTAGCCCTTGGTTTTCATATCTTATGACCTATTTGTTTTTAGCCCCTGGTTTTCATATCTTATGACCTATTTCCCAGTTTATCTGGTGAATTATGAACTGTTACTATATCATATTTAGATCTATGTCCTTTGGTTTTTGAACCCCATTTGTCAATATGCAATGATCTAGGAAATTCTCGCAAGTGTAAAAAGTGTTGGTGTAATTGAAAGTCTTCATGGTTGAGTTGCTTACAATTTTTATTTTATTTTGCATCGCAAAATATTCTCATTGTGCAATATTTGTTGTGTGTGTACTTAACTGTTAGATAGTGGACACGCAGGGAGAAGATAGATATGTGCTCCGAAATAGATATGATAGGGCTTGCATTGAGAAAGGACCTTACAATCTGTAGTCCAATGCAGGATTCAGCCCAAAACTATCCACAAATGAAACAAGACCAGTACCTTAAAAGGTCAAAGCGTGAGGGGCCTCATCCCTCTTGTTGGACATAGTGGGAGACCCATTCACTTCAATTTCTGACAATTTTGGATAGAATAATATTGAAAATAATAAGATAATTATAAAAAATAGAAGTTGCTGAAAATGTTTAGGAAATTTTTATTAATGTGGTACAGATCTAGACCAAAAGAATCATTGGCCTTGGTAAACCTAACAAAAAGTGAAGCAAGGCAGCCTACTTTCAAAGTTGTTTGGGTGGTTCCTCTATCGGTCGTTCAAAGCAATAACTTCTAGTATGTGGCTTTTTAAGTTTCTCTTAATGCCTGTTGACTGCTAAAAACTTGATTGGGAGAATGCTCAAATAATTAACTGTTGACTTCAAAGCAAAATTGATAGAAAAAAAGAAGAAAAAGAGTGTGGAAATAAATCTACGCTTGTTGAAAGTGAACTTTGGAAATAGAACAATTCCTTCTGACGTGTATCTTCGATTAATGCAACCTAAGTTTACCAGAGGTTTGGGACATCAGAAAGTTGTGATTGGTGTCAGTTACATCCCAATGTTTAAGGCATTTTTCCCCCAAAAGAAAACGCTTTCCTCGTATGTTCTGCGGAAGTTTGGATTCATCCTAACTCCGTCGGTTAATCGAAATCAACAACTTAAAATGCTATGAAAGATTACAGGCCACTGTCAATTAGGGCATGACAATTTTTTGGATGTATTTGAGATCAGTGCTGTAGCATTTTGATAAAGCTGTTTGCTCAAATTAACTTGCATGTGATGTCTAAAGGAAAAGTTCCCAAACTTAGCTATTTTAATGCAGATGTTAAGACGGAATTCACAAAATTTGATTCTGACATTTACATTGTCTCAAAATTAAAGATTAGAGCTTTTTTGCAACTATTGTGTTCCATAAATGGCTTAAGCTTCCAACCTTGACCTTTTTAGCTTTTCCTAATTCCATTATAAGCAAGCATGATTCTTTCTCTGCTTAACAATTTATACTTGTAAATCATAATGATTTGTTGACTTATGTATCTATGATAATCAGATTCATCTCATTCGATGAGCAACCAGTTGCCGCTGCTTCCATTGCTCAAGTACACCATGCTTTATTGAAAGATGATCAGGAAGTGGCAGTCAAGGTTTGCCAATGAATTTACACCTGTTTAAAGCCCATATTCTATTATTCTATATGAGGATGTTCATTGCATTAATTGTAGAGTCGACTCCAAAAGCGTTTATTGTTTCAGATATTGTTAGTTTGCGGCAAAGTGGGTAATAGGGAGTGTCGCCTTGTACTTAGTTAGGGGAATGGAGTTTCTCATTGACTCGCTGCCTTTGCTGTGCTCGGTTTTGATGATTGTTATTGAACTGATTGTATCCCAATTTCGATTGCGTACTCGGTTCGTGGTGATGTGAATTAGTGAATTACTTCAAAAAAATAAAATGTGCATTGGCTATACTGTTGACCTTTTCTTGTTGTTGGATATTCCTAAATCAACATTGATGTCTTTTGGGGGCGTGTGGTGGGTGGATGGTTACTTATCAGCATGTGCTGAAGCGTAATATAATTCTGGGCCTTCAGACTTTTAGTTGACATGGTTCTCACCTAAAGAGGAAAACACACTATAATGAAATGGACGAACATGTCTTTCTAAATAGAAATGATATTGAGCACCTGGATTCCTGGCAGCACAGACCAGGACTATTTTATTATCCAGTCTTCTGGCATGTGGGAGACCAACCAGTACGGCCAGCTTCTTTGTGTGGAAACATATTTCCATTTGATTGAGCTTTTAAACTAATAAACTTATAATTTAATTTGAATAAGTACTTTTATAAGTGAACTTTTATATGATCTTTTTACCAATTAACAATAGCATCTCCTTCTATTATATCGTATTGCCAATTGTAGGCTTTTAAAATCTGAACTGTACTTGTCATTAACTTTCTATCAATTATAGCCATTTTCTCATATTGGTGTTATCCACTAGATTGAGCTTAGAGGTTTTGCGCTTTAATAGGTAGTAATCCATTTTTTCTGTTGTTATCTTGAACCAATTTTTTTGTGACTTAGCTATTCAGTGGCCTCTTCACTAATGTCACTAAACTTCCTGAACTCCCTTCCACTTCTTTAATTGTGTTGGACAAATCATAATGGAATGATGCATGCTCAGGCTTTCTTTGCATTATCTGAACAACAGGTGCAATATCCAGGATTAGACTATCAGAT
Source organism: Fraxinus greggii (assembly GCA_903798315.1). Classification (NCBI taxonomy): domain Eukaryota; kingdom Viridiplantae; phylum Streptophyta; class Magnoliopsida; order Lamiales; family Oleaceae; genus Fraxinus; species Fraxinus greggii. Next base: position 9,510 of record CAIGRK010414940.1, on the reverse strand, counting down.
GAAATTTGACATTGCGACCATGGATTTTCTCTCCAAATCAGTTGCATGGGTAAGAATTAAAGGTTTCATTTACTTAAAATGTCAATTGCCCATCTCTAACTTGTTCTTTTGTTTTGTAATATGTAATTTATCTTGAACCATGCCTCTCAAATTTGTCCTTTTTTTTGGAATTGGCATGTAATTGATTGCCAAACTTAATTTGAACATGAGTACTAAAATACTTTTTGTTTTTGAAGCATGAATAAAGGTCGGGAAATAATTCTTCTGCAAAAATTGCCAATAAAGCAAATAATCAATGATATATTGCTATCTGATTCACTGTTTTCATTCCTCTATTTTCCCTCTCTGCCTTAAGCTTATAGGCTACATTGCTTGTTATGAAATCTACCACGCATTGACATGGAATTTGTAAATAAAAGTGATAGATGATAATTATCAAAAGCTTCAAATTAGATGTAGCTGGCAATTAGCTAGTCAGGACAAAAAAATTCACAGTTAGAAATCAGCAAATATTCCTGATATTTGCACTCTATTTAAGATTATTTAACACACTTTCTCAATGGTAAGCTGGTGGATAATGGGTAGCTCAAAGTTTCAAACATGTGAATTTCAATTAAATTCTATTTTTTTTCTTTTGGTTCATTAGTGTCTTGTCACCTACATCATATGATTGATAAAAAAATGTATACACCAAAAATATTGTGCAAACATGAATCTTTGGAAAATCTTTGTTTGATATGGCACTTGTTCAGTTCTTTCATTTGCGCTGTAGGAGGGTAGAGCAGTAATATTTTTGTTAGAAAAATTCATGAAAAGATTCTTGACACCTCCCTTCACCTGGTGTACTTCAATCATTGACCAGTTAAAGATGGACCAATACTTTTGTTCTGCCTAATTTTATTCGAAATTGTGAAAGCTCAGAGGTAACCTGTCATGCATCTGGTGGTAGTAAAGAGGAAAATTCTCAGTGCTCAAGAAAATGCAACACCATCTGATTAATTTAGACACACCATCACTAGTGACCACAGTCACATGCCTACATCTTTCATTCCTTTTCACATGCATACGAGCTTCGATAACCAGCACTGATTGCAAATGAGTACTCCACCAGTGGCACAGTTATCATCAGTTCCCAAGTCCATTTTGTCTCACACATAAAAGCCTTAAGTTCCAAACCATAGAACACTAAATCTTTTAATAGTTATCGTGTTTTATCCATCAGGGTCCAAAAAAAGTCTTCTGCAGAAAGTACAACTTTTCACCTAAATAAAATACGGAAAGCCTTTTACTTATTGATCACTAATATCTGTGCTGGCTCCTACAACCATAGCCACTGTCATTGTTGGCCAACTCCTCCATTAATAATAATCAACATTCATGTTTCGGTACAATCTAGTTTCTTTTACTGATGATATTTGAGAAACCAACTATGTTGGGCATTCAGAAGTTACATGTTCATACTGTTGCTTAAACTCCAATAGAATTAGATGAAGGGGCATGTCAAGCACCCTCTTTAGGTTGATTGGCTCTCTTCTAATAATGCATAATGCATGGAGATGTCCAAAGTTATAGTGACAATAATCTACTGTACCATAATGTAATATTCCAAGTTGTTTGGCTCCTTCCCTAATATGGCTTCAGGCTTGAAAGGTTTCATGTTGCTTCTTTTCCCAGTTTTTTCCTGAATATAGGTTCCATTGGATGGTGTCAGAATTTGCAAAATCTATTGCTTCTGAACTTGGTGAGTTATATTGTGACACTGGATGCTAGATTTAGATTTCTGGAAATTGTTTCATTTCTATGTTGTTTGCTGGAATAATATATTGTTGTGTGAGAAATCCTTTGCAATCTTATAGGAAATATGCAATATTTTTTGGTTTTTCTGGTGATGTGCACAAATCTAGTTTTCTAAGTTGAAGTCCTAGAGAGATGTTGCGTAAGGTTACTTGTTAAGTTTGAGGAGACGGAAATAAAAAGTTGGTTGTTCAGACAAATTTTTGAATATGGTTGTATTGAGTTAAGTTCAACCTGTTTCCATCCGTACGTTGGATCTTATGTGATCTGCAACCTGCATCCCCCTTCTGCAGATATTGACCTTCCACTATGGCCAGGAAACTTACAGGATAGGACTATCAGAATGAAGTGTCACATACCTTTCTTAGAGAGACTAAAAGCATGTTTAAGAAGTGTGTATAACCGGTTTAAATTATAAATAGATATAAATAAGTGTGTAGCACTTTTTGATCCCTCGAAATGTATGGATAAAAAGTGGCTTGAGTGTTTATAAATAGTTTATAACATGAGCCAAATGTAGGCAAAGTCTGTTCCATAAACTTGGGTTTCATTTGGTGTTTTTTACAATAATGACATGCTGTTTAGTATCTTTCTTAATTCTTCTTCTTCTCCTCCTTCTTCTTCCCTTTTTGTTCTGTTCTTTTCTTTTAAAAGAAAAAAGTTGAAAACAAAAGACTATTCGATGGTGTCTGTAGAACTCTGTGGCAAGGAAATTGAATAGTGAGATGCAGTATAACAAATTCTTATTTATCTTTTCTTTGAAAATTCATATATTTGCTTCTAGTTGTCAGGAACCATTGTTGACTTTGGAACCTTTCATTTGATATTGTCCTATCTATTTGCTTTAGTTATTTTCCGTCCTCAGAACATGTTGACCACCAAGATTTAGTGTCTTTGATATTGCATGCATGTATCCAGTAACTAGTGCACTACTTTCTTCCATCTATAAGTATTTTTTTGGTTGTTTTGTTTTTGATTATTGAGTTTTTACGAAGTTATATTTTGCACTGCAGATTTTGATCAGCATATCATTCTTAAATTCAGAAAATAATAATAAAAATAAAAAAAATAATAATAATAATAATAAATTCATTGTAATTGCTTTCTATTAATTTCTTAATTTGCTAGATCGTTTTTATATTTTTACTGCTGTACAGATTTCATTCAAGAAGCTAATAACTCAGAAAGAACTGCCAAAAATTTCAAGAACCACAGTGTGCTCAGGATCCCACGCGTTTTCTGGGTATGATATGATTGTCAGGTTTATGATTCATTGTTTTGTATCAGTTTTTAACATAACATTGGTTTCCTCAAACATACTTCTTATCTTAAGCTCACTACCATGATCACATCTTCAGGATTTCACAAGCAGCCAGGTTTTGACTATGCAATTTTGTGAAGGACAGAAGGTATGTGCTATATTTAATATCGTCAAACTATGATTGCTCCAGTGATGGAGCCACAAATTTTTCTTTTAGTGGCCAAAAAATTTTGAAACAATATATCAGTAATGAAAAATATATGTATACATTACTACAATTATTGCCTACGCATTTTCATACTTACAAAACGTCATATAATTGCACAATTTCATCAAATATATCATTCTCAATATAGACAATCAAACTGTCATTCGACCACATATCTCCAATTCAATTGTGTAGCCGAGTCTTGACAATATTCAATGTAGAATATACTCTCTATGTAGCAAGTGGAAGAATTAATGTCAATGTCACAAGCCATACGCTTATTTTTTCTTCACAATCAACTTCTATGCAAGATCACTAAAGACTTGTAATCCTCTAAAATCTTCATTAGTGAGAATATAGATAATATATGTTTCAAGTTGATCATCAAGTCCTAAAAATCTTCGGGATCATATTCACCAAGTCAAATTAATTTATTCCTGTCAAAAGGAGTGAATGAATCATTTGGACACAAAAATGCTACACAAAGACATAAATCACCATTAATCATCTAATAAGAAATAAAAAAAGCTACTCAAAGTTTTCATCAAATATCAAAAGGAAAAAAAAGTAAAAAAATAATGTTAATCAATACATTATCTGTTATCAAAAATTTAATTACTGGCCACTTTAAGAAAGATAGAGCAATGAGCTTGCATTTCGTTGAATCAATATTGAGAGAGATGTCATTTATGCTAAATAAGTATAAATTCCCTTTTATTAGTGTGGTAATTTCTGTTCTTTTTTTCATTTTATTTTTTTAGAAAAAAAATCAAAAACTTTTCAGAGCACTGCCCTCTCTTGCCCAAATGTAGCTCCACCCCTGGATTGCTCTTTACCTTACCTCACTATCCAAAATTCCAATGCATGTATAGTAGAAGTATACAAAATCTTCCTCTTCCTCTTAGCAGTATTTTACCTTGACAAGCAGGGATGAAAGCTGTATGAAGGTTTTTTTTTCTTTGGCATCGTTAGCTGATTTATACATATCATACCAAATCAAAGTCAGTCTATTGATTACACGATAGAAGACTTCATATTGCACTAATGGCTTGACTATTTCACTATATTTCAGAAATATCCAGCTTTCTGTAGTTTTTGGTTTAATGCTCTCAAGTATGCAACATTTTGTTGGCAAGGTTCAGTCATCATTCTCTATATAATATATTAATGAATTAAAATCTCTATCATGTGTTTCACAACCATGAATAAATGACATTAAAAAGTAAAGAAATGTATGAAGAAATGTAAAAATACACATATCACCAACAGATTATGAAATGTTAAGTTTCTCGTCACTTAACAGACATTTCTAAACATTGATTCATCTATACATAGAAGGCTTGTCCTTTCAATTGCTACACTTCCGTGTGAAACATGATAGTTCTTTAATTGGTCGCCTGTAACTGGCATCTGATCATCACGGTATACGTTACCCATTTTTTACAAGAGTGATTACTTTTTGCGACTCACATCATCGTGGTCGTTGAATCAACTATTTCAGGATTCTGCAATTAGCATGTGCAAGCACAGATTTACATTATGATATCAGGGAACGTGCGGTCATGGCCATATAGTCCACTTGATAGTTCTTTCTATATGAAGAAACAAATTTTGCTTTAGTTTTGTGTTATAAACTTTCTGATTAGCTTTTACGGCAAAAGAATGGAAATCTGGGATAAATTTCTTTCAACTGAATTTTCAGTTTGGCGAATCATCCATCAGTGCTTGTTTAGTTATGATTTCCTTGAGAGTCGCTTGAAACATTGAAAATTGTCAGGTGTAACCTTTTCTTTTCTTTTCTTTTTCGGTACATGCTAGTAAATTTTTACGCATAAATATTGATACTTCTACATACACTCTAATGGTGATGATTTGCTTGACTTTAGGCTTTTGTACTATTAAATGGAAATTCCTTAGCTTTCAGGTTGATGACTTGGATTATCTAAGGCGAATGGGAATTAGTCCACTTAAGGTTTGTTTATCTACTTGGAAACAGTGTAATTATTGTAAGCGATACGATACTATACTTTTTGTAACTCTGGCTAAGATGGCACAATTTTGATTCTCTAAAACGGAGTAGATAGTTTAAAGTCTTAAATCAAGAAATTGTTCCGCTACAGGATCATTACTCATTATTCTTTTCTTCCACTCTGCTTAGGTGGCAAAAGCCCTAGTGGAAGTCTTTGCTGAGATGATATTTGTATATGGTTTCGTGCACGGGGATCCACATCCTGGTAATATATTAGTTTCTCCAGAGGGACCGGTTGGCTTTTCTTTAGGTATGATAGGTTGATACTTTAGCGTTATGTTCCTTTTTAATGGAGAAGAAAACATCTACTTTTTTTTCTTATTGCAATACATAAATAAATGTAGTTCTTCTAGATCATGGGATCTATAGGCAACTGGATGAAGGTTTCAGACAGTCCTATTGCCAACTCTGGAAGGCCATGGTTCTAATGGATTCAGAAAAAATAGAGCAACTGGGCGAAAACTTTGGTGTTGGGAAGTACTCTAGATACTTCCCTGTCATATTCACAGGAAGAACAGTTAACAGGTGATTGTCTATCAGGGGCATGGTTATCGACTTGTGTATTTCTTTATTCACATAGGTTTAAGTCCATTACAAACCAAAATATTAGTTTACATGACATTCCCCTTTATTTTCTTCCTCCTGTGGTATTTTGTACTCCATGCCAAGCTCATAATTGGGTTTCGTTGTTTATAATGCTATGGACTGGACATATTCCTAATAACCAGTAATCAAGCCACTTCCCCTTGAATGCTATTTTGAGATACTACTATTGGAATCTGTCTCTCTAGATCTGAAGCATAAAAAATGAAGATATAATGAATATACAACAGAAATTTTATCACATTGGTAATAAGAGCCAGAAAGGAAGAAGAGGGAAGAAGCATGGATATGAGGAACCAAGGCCTCAATGATCTCAGATTGCTGGCTCAACCATTCCGTTTTCACCAGAGATTTTTTTTCTTAGCGTTGAGAGGGTTGCAATCATTTTCTAGGTTTTCTACCTGGTCTTCAAGCTTTTAGTCAATCTTGGCTACTGATTCTTCTGTTTGAAATTATGGAGCTGTATATTTATATTGTTGACAGGGCTAATTGATGACTCTTTGTTTGAAATGTTACTTTTGCTGCTCCAGTTTCTGAAAAGAATTTTGACACCTGGAGTGTTGTCTAGAGAACCTATTAAAGTTTGTTATGACCTGAGCCAAAACCTTTGTATTCTTCGATTGTCATACTAATATTAGTTTCAGAGTTAATAACTCCAAAGTGCATTGGGAGCCTTAGATACCATGGAAATAGAATGATCCTAAGTAAGAAAAAATAAACCATAAATTTTTGCTGAAAAAATATAGATATTTTCCTGGGGAACTACCTGCAGATTTTCCTCTATGATTGTGTGACTGGCCCGTGTCTTTGTGTAACCATTGAAATGGTTACATATGCTTGTAATAGAATAAGAAGGATAACATGGAAATTGAAAAGAGTGGCAGGTTTATTTTAGAATAGAATATTCGTAGTTGCTTAAAGAAGGAACTTAAATAATTCGTAAATGGCAGGGTCCAATAAGAATGAAAATGGGACTTGGAATATGTTGCAAGAACTATTGGAAGCTTCATTTGATTTATTACTGAACTACTGACAATTTTGTCAACTAATTTTTATAAGAAGTTGACACTGTAGCACCATAGAATATTTTTTCCTCTTACAATGCCAAATTTCCTGATATTTAGGGTATCTCGAACTAACATCTAGTTTTATTCAAATGATTTATCAGTAAATCTGCACTTGGGAGAGCAATGTCACCTGAAGAGAAAAAATATCTCAAGCAGGAATTGAAGTCTCTAAAAATGGAGGACATATCTTCGTTTATGGAGTCATTGCCACCTGACTTTCTTACAGTATTACGAACTGAGTAAGAATGATTAGCTTTTCTCAACTTTTGTGAAAGAAATGCGACTTTGTTTTATTATTCCTTGTTTTCTTCTCTTCTATTCAGCGGACTGCTAAGGTCTCTGATCAGCAAGTTGGAAGCTCCTCTACGAGTACGGCTAATGGCTTATGCTAAATGTGCATTACGTGGCCTCTATTCACGGGCAAGTTCTGAATCAGGTAAAACGTTGGTACCACAACACAATTTGAAATTAATTCTGTTCATAATATATCCATAAAATATGCAGGTAGCAGAATATGAATTTGTACTCATAATAATCTGTAGTTTGCTTTATTTAAAGATTTTGTGTTTTGATTTACATTTTTAATTACAGCTCTCTCGCAGATTTTATAGTAAGTTAATTGATAAATGAGCTGGTGTAAGAATGTAAACTTTTACTTCCTTAAATCTCTTCTTTCTTCCCCTTTTTCCTTGTCATATTGTTGAAACCAATTAATCAATTGAGCTTATGCATGCAAAAATTTCAAAATTTCAAGCTCTATTTATCTATGCAACTTGCTTATCTCGATGTATTTAATTGTTCTATTAGTGGAGGAAAGAGCTGTAGACTAACTACTTTGATTTGCCAATCTGACCTGGACTCTGTTTTTAATTTCTCAAGTTTTAGGAATTAATCTAGCCTGCTTCAATTTACTTTTTCAATTTTTTTTTTCTTTTTACCGTATATGTTTCAAAAGCACAGCATTTTTATATTTTGGTAAGCTGTTATAGTCTCTCCGTCTTAACTGTCACCTGAACCTTCTTATTCCACCATGTTTCATTTTGGTAAATGTCAGCCTTGTATCCTAATCATGAAACCGTAGACAAAATTTTCAGTTACTCCTGTATTTTGAATGACTTTTCCAGAAGCATTTTATCTCCAAAAATGATCATATTTTTGCTAAAGATTGTTTGAATCAACCCATCCAAGTCTTTCCAAAATCATTGTTTGTTGTATTGTTTGGCTAAGCTTTATAAAAAGTTGCACAGTTTTATGAAACTTTTTCTCCAAACTTGTTTGAGTGACTTACTTTTTTCTTGCTTGAGGTAAATCATTACTTATTTGAAAGTAACTCTCACTTTGCTCAAAATAAGTAGTTTATTTCCACTGTGATCAGTAAAAAGTTATTTATTTTAAAACTTGACTTATTTACTTATATGTTAACTTTTTAAGTCTAGACAAACATGCATGTGGAGCATAAGTTCTAATAATTTTTTTCCTAAGAAGATCTCATATTCTTGATTTGTTTATCTTCTACAAGCTCGTATTTTAAACCTAAATCAATGACTATTCATTTCACCTCTTCTATGCAAGGCTATGGTGTGGGTTCTCTGTTTACCCCAAATTCATACACACTTGGATTTCGGTACAATGCGTCATTAGTAAGGGTATTTCAACTTAACGCAATCCTTTAATTAATCTTGCGATCAACTATAGGTGGAGTTGTTAATTAATCATAAACTAAAAAAACTAATTTAAAAAATCATACTTAAAATTAAGAGCACATAACTAATTTGCTTCTTTAGTGAGTTAATACTTATATAAAGGAAAAATTGCTCTTTATCCTAAATTTACAAATAAGTAGTCAACCTGATATAGTCAATGGTACCTAAGAAGTACGGATACTTGTAAACTCGTTACATACCAGTATCGATACGCACCGATTGTGTTTTTTTACTTATTTTTTGTTTTAATATTTTAAAAGATCCGATACATATCAGATATTTTGTATTTTTAAAGTATTTCTTATACGTATCGACTACGTTAGGACGTGTGAAAAAGAATTTTATTGGTTTTAAACTCTTTTAAAATTCATTATTATATACAAAGTGTTTTTTCATAATAGATAACTATTATTATTATCAATAACTTATTGAAAATGGATAATATTTATTGATACACCTAGAGTTTTAAATTAATTGACAACTAGAGTTTTTTATTTAAAATACACAATAGTACTAAATTTTTAATATATTAAAACTGCGTTAATAGTTGACAAATATAATTTTATTATTGGAAATAGATAATAGTTTAATACATGTTAAATTGCTTTAATAAATTATACATTAATATAATCAAACTCCAGTATATATTTAATGAATTAGTTTTCATTTATAGAAATTTGCGTCTTTTATTATGAAAGTTAAATCTTTATTTAAAAGGAGGATCCAAAATGCGGGATATTGTCAGAGACTCATTTAATACTTTTGAAAGTGTTGGGCTGCTTGAGATTGCTAACCTGTTATTGGATGAATCAGAGTTGGATAATATTATTTTTAATGATAATGAA
>CAIGRK010414816.1:0-10739 GCA_903798315.1 Fraxinus greggii | reverse complement strand
ATTGAGATGATTAAAAATCCTGAATATGGCTAATGGATGTCAACAGATCAGTTGCTTATGGGTTGGCTATATTCATCAATGACTCCAGACATTGCTATGAGAATTATGGGTGCTACCAACTCAAGGGACTTTGGACAACAATTGAAGAAAGCTATGGAGTGCAAAATCGGTCTAGAATAACCTTCCTTACTGGTGAATTGCAGAAATCAAGAAAGGGAACAATGAATGTTGATCAATACTTAAACAAGGTGAAGCAACTTGCTGACAATCTAGAAATTGCTGGGAAAATTGTGGTGCATACAGACTTAGTCACTCAGGTTTTGACTGGTTTAGATGAAGACTATACCCCCCCCCATTGCTGTCCAGATCAATAGCAGAGATCATATATCTTGGGAAGACTTCAGGTATGATGATAGATAGCTGAAATCAACATCAATTAGACCTCAGCTAATTTCTCCTAAAGGTCTGGATCCAATCACCATGGCTTCAGATCTTACAGGCCAGTTTTTTGGGGGTAGGTTCACTAATTTCAACAATAATAGAGGTAGAAAAAGGGGGAGAAACAGAGCAGGCAACCTATATGGTGGCAATGATAGACCAATTTGTCAAGTTTGTGGGAAAATTGGACACAAGGCTAATATATGCAACTTTAGGTATGATGATAGATATACTGGAGTGCCACCAAACCAAAGAACCAACTACAACACTTCACCTGTAGCTCTCATTGTATCTCCCAGCACTGTCAATTATCCAGCATGGTATGCAGACATTGGAGCCAGCAATTCACATAACCTGAGACAAAGGAAATCTCACCTTAGTCAATGAATATGCTGGTAAGGAGAAAATCATGAGTTGCATATCTCTTACTTTGGTACCACTGACATTCTAGTTTTGAATGATAAAATTCTGGTTCTAGACAAACTTCTTCTTGTGCCCGAAATTAAGAAAAATCTTGTAGGTGTTTCTAAGTTAACTTCAGATAATGATGTTTACATGGAAACATGATTGCTGTTTTGTCAAGGACAAATCAACGAAGGAAGTGATAATGCAAGGGAAGCTTAAAGAGGGGTTTTACCAGCTGGACTTTCCTCACCAAATTACCAAGAGTCTTACTCAAGAGTCAACCATCACAAATAAATTCCTCTGCAACCTATTTTCTAGCATTTCTAGTTGTGAGTCTTCGATTTCCACGAATGATGTATGGCACAAAAGGCTTGGTCATCCTTCTAACCAAGTGATGACTGAAGTACTCAAATCATGTAATCTCAAACTTAAAGGAAATGATATCAGACCTTTCTGCAATGCGTGTCAACTCGTCAAATCTCACTTATTGCCCTTTTCTTTATGCTCATCACATGCCAAAGCTCCATTAGAACTTGTTTTTACAGACATTTGGGGACAAGCCCCTATCCTATCTACCTCAGGCTTCAAATATTACATATCTTCTCTTGATGATTTTAGCAAGTTCACATGGATTTATCCCTTGAAACAAAAATTGGAGGCCTTAAATATATTCATTCAATTCAAAAGGCTTGTTGAAATCAAACTGGCTAGGAAAATAAAAATCTTGCAGACTGATTGGGGTGGTGAATATAGAGTGTTCTCAAAGTTTTTAAACCAAGAGGGAATTAAGTTTAGGGCCCATGCCCATACACTTCAGCTCAAAACGATAGGATAGAAAGAAAGCATAAACATGTGACTGAAATAGGTCTAACACTATTAGCCCAAGCAAAACTGCCCTTGAGGTACCGATAGGAGCTTTTTAGACAGCTACCTACCTTATAAATAGGCTACCAACACCAACTCTTCAAAGAAAGTCACCCTATCAAATCCTATACAATAAAGAACCCAATTACCAAGCCTTAAAAGTGTTTGGTTGTGCCTGGTACCCCTATCTAAGGCCCTATCAGAAACATAAATTTAGTTTCCACTCCACCAAATGCACATTTATTGGCTATAGTGAATCTCACAAAGGCTACAAGTGCCTAAGTTCAACTGGAAAATTATATATTTCAAGACATGTCATATTTAATGAGTCGGAATTCCCATTCGAGTCTTCAACCTTTACAAATATTCAATCAGAACTAGCAGTGTCAAAGACCATAGTGTCTCCCTTTCATTTTCCATCTAAACCAAACAAAACAATATCTACTTCAAGTCCTGCTGATGCAAATCACTTTGAAGTTGCTCATGCTGAACATCACTTATCTTCTGATTTAAATGACAATCAGCATGATAATATACCACTTGGTGATGACTTTGGAGACTCTGAAGGAAATGTTGAATCAGAACTTGCAATGCCAGAACCAAATTTGTCATAGATCAATGAAGCTCCTCTGCAATCAGATGAAAATAGAATTGAAGAAGTGCCTTAATATAGAACAGGAAATATGGTTGGGCATCCTATGATCACTAGAGGAAAAGCTGGAGTGTTCGGACCAAAGGTTTATCTTAGAAGATTAACTGAAAAACTCTCAGAACCTAAGAATGCAACTTAAGCCTTGATGAATGATGATTGGACGAAAGCCATGGAGGAAGAATTCAATGCTTTAACAAATGTTAAAACTTTGGAACTTGTGCCTCATTCACCGGCATACAACATTGTAGGCAATAAATGGGTTTTCATGCTGAAGCACAACACAGATAGCTCAGTACAGAAGTTCAAAGCCAGACTTGTAGCCAAAAGATTTCATCAAACTCCTGGCATTGATTTCTGTGAAACATTTAGCCCTGTTATCAAGCCATCAACTCTCAGAATAATACTCACCTTGCCAGTCACAAAAGAATGGACGGTTAGACAAGTAGACATCAACAATGCTTTCCTCAATGGAGAACTTGAAGAAACTGTTTTTATGAATCGGCCTGAGGGATTTGTGGATGAATCGAAGCTTAATCATGTTTGTAACTAAACAAGGCACTTTATGGATTGAAATAGGCACCTAGAGCCTGGAATGAGAAATTAAAGACAACATTCTTGAGCTGGAAATTAAAGCAATCAGTAGCACATACCTCACTCTTTTATTTCAAAAATGAAAGTCAAATAATTTTTTCACTCATCTATGTGGATGATATTGTGATCACAGGCAATAATAGAGACTTGCTACAGGAATTCATAGATAATCTGAACAGAAAATTTGCGCTAAAAGACATGGGAAGGCTGTACCATTTCCTTGGGGTTGAGGTACTATGGCATGACTCTGGAATTTATCTCACTCAAACTAAATACATTGCTGATTTACTTAAAAGGCTTGAGTTACAAAATATAAAGCCTTGTATTACACATATTCTTACTGGTAAATCAATGTCTAAAACTGATGGAGAAACATTGAAGAACCCCATAGCTTACAGGAGTGTTGTAGGAGGATTACAATATCTTCAATATACCAGGCCAGACATTACGTTTGCTGTGAATAAATTGAGCCAATTCTTGCAAGCTCCAACATCATCTCACTGGCAAGCATTGAAGAGAGTCTTTAGGCATCTCAAAGGGACTATGAATCATGGACTTTAGATTCAGAGAAGTGATAGACTTACCTTAAATGGTTACTCAAATGCAGACTGGGCATCCTATCCTGATGATAGAAGATCAACATCTGGCTACTATGTTTACTTGGGTGATAATTTGATAAGCTGGCCTTCCAAGAAACAACATGTTGTAGCACGTTCAAGTACTAAATCAGAGTATAGGGCACTTGCTTCAACTGCCTCAGAAATAACTTGGGTTCAGTCACTTTTTCAAGAATTGGAATTACCTCTGGCTGAAGTTCCAACTATATGGTGTGATAATATAAGTGCAGGAGCCTTAGCAGCTAATCAAGTATACCATGCCAAGACGAAACAAATAGAATTGGATGTGTACTTCATCAAAGATAAAGTTATTGCCAAAGAGCTAGAAGTAAAATATGTACCTACCTCAGATCAGATTGCTGATCTACTAATTAAGGGACTAAGTCATTCAAGATTTCTTTTTCTAAAAGACAAGCTGGGAGTTACTTTAGCACCTTCCAGCTTGAGGGAGGGTGTTAACTGANCTTAGCAGCTAATCAAGTATACCATGCCAAGACGAAACAAATAGAATTGGATGTGTACTTCATCAAAGATAAAGTTATTGCCAAAGAGCTAGAAGTAAAATATGTACCTACCTCAGATCAGATTGCTGATCTACTAATTAAGGGACTAAGTCATTCAAGATTTCTTTTTCTAAAAGACAAGCTGGGAGTTACTTTAGCACCTTCCAGCTTGAGGGAGGGTGTTAACTGAAATAACTACCTTACCTATCTCCTAATTCTATAGCCACATTAGCTGAGAATTAGCCAACTCACACACCAGCTGGAGCATTGCATCAGCAGTTCTTTTCTTGCTAAACTGATACGATTTTGCTTGCAGCTTTAGCACCAAATCTATTGTCAAATATTCTAGACAAGATCCTCCTTTTTAGGAACAAACTAACAGCTGTCCATTCTAGATTATTTAGTATACATTCCATTGTATTAGTTAACCTTGAAGATCTAATCAATGAAATAATATGAAAACTTGCCGCTTGCAAATTCTATCTTCTCTTGGAATTCTAACTCTACCAAAGAAATCATGGATAAGTCTGGTACTTCTCATATCCTCTCTGTCATCCTAGGTAAGTCTAATTAGATCTTGGTTCTTTGACTCTGACCTCTGTAATCACATGAAAAAATAATCATTCTTTGTTCATGTTACATAAACTTATCTCTCATGCACCTACTAGTCATACTGCGGATAATTATAAAATGCATATAAGTCATACAAGAAACATTATGATAAGCCTCCAATCAGGTATATGAATTGTAACAGAGATTGGAAGACTTGAGAACCACCCTGCAACAGAATTCAGTTAACCAGACCAGCTGGCTTGGATAAGTAGTTACAAGTAGATTCTAAATAGAAAGGAGGGAGGGAGAATGAGCAGGCATTTTTAGAGAGTGAGTGAGTGGTTATATTTTGGAGATCCCAGCCATTTGCAGCCTTGGTTATATGTTTTAACTGTAATATGTTACTTCTCAATCACAATAGTTCTTTCATTTCTCTGTTCTTCAATTTTCCATATGGAACCCTATCATATTTTCACCTCTACTCTAGACTTACCTCATACATTTATGGTTCCCAATCTTACGCTTAATCTCATTTATGCGGGCCAACTATGTGATCTTGTTTTGACATGCAATTTTCTTGTAACGGTTTTTGTGTGAAGGATTCACAAACAGGACAAATACATGGGACTAGCCATAAAGTTGGTCGTTTATTTGAACTCACTTCATTGTGTCTTCCTAGTCAATTGTTGAGTAAGTCCTTTCAGTGTCATCCGTAATTCGGCATTTTTGTCTTCGACATGCATCACTATCTAAATTGTGTCCATTAATTTCTAGATGTATGTAAGAATGTGTCAAAGATATTACAATAGATTGCATGCCTTGTCGACTTGTAAAGAATCGCATTTTACCATTCAATAAAATTGAGTCAGTTTCGCATGCACCTTTTGAGTTTGTCCATTCTGATATCTGGGAATCTTTTTCCTATTGATACTATGGGAGAATCAAAATACTTTGTGTGGGTAAACCTCATTTTTGTAATATACCAAACTTTAAGGGGTCTTTCTCTTTGTGTTTCAATTTTCTGTTTTAAGTTTTGAATTTGTTTTGTGTTTTGTGTTTTGAGTGTCTGTTTTGAAATTGGTGAAAACAAGTTCTTCTTGTCATTTTGGAAAACAGTTCCTGAAAACACAACTTTAGAAAACGTGTTTACTTTGAAATTTTGAGAATTTTAATCGTTTTTTATTCAAAAAAATATGGTTATTCAATAAATTTTAATAATTTAATGTTAATATAGTTGAAAATAACATATAAATTTTGAATTAGAAACATCATCGAAATTCTAAATCGCATATACACTTCACCACTGCAATTTCCAATTTTCAAGAATATGAAGATCAAATTATGAGAATAATTGGCTTGATGATTGAGAGAAGAATGAAGTACAATGTATTGAATTTTACATACTGTGGAAATTTGTACAAAGCATCGGTGAATATATACAATGCTTTAGGCTATTCTAAAAGAACATATATACACAATGCATATGCATAACAGAAAATACAACTAATTCCTAATTAATACAGAGTTCATATTTCTCCATGGATGACTGTGTTGCTGAGTCTTCCATTCATCTGTTTGTTGGTTTTTCAATTCAAACGATTTGTCAACTTCTAATACCAATCAACACAACCAGTCACCAAAATCACCAAAAGGGGAATAATACATATGTACAGTAAGTCGTGAACTCACCTCGACGGATTCAACAAAAGGAAATGGAGCTTTCTTCCCATGCACACTTTCTACCTTGAGATTCCAGTTGACATATTTTTCATCTACAAGAGAAGACATAGAGAATCATCATCAGTACACGTTCAAGTATAATATTGAGAACTCGAATGTCGTACAAAGATATCGGATAAATATATATGACGAAAGAAGAGAGAATGATTAAAAGGAGTAATCGAGGAATGTTACCAACCTTGAGTTAAAATAATCTAAAAAAGATCGATTCTAACAAAAGGAGGGATACGTAAATTGAGCATATTCATAACTCCTGTAATCACCTGTTTGAGGTCACGTTAATAAGCAACTCCATATAGAAGCGGAGAAACCATAAGAATTTATATAAAAGCCAAGAATCTGCAAGGTTAAAAAAATTGAAGTGATGCTAGGTCAAAAATTGAATAGAAAGGGCATTTGTCACAATAAGGGGATTTTCTCAGTAGCGTGTGCAGGGTGTTTGCTGTTTCTCTAATGTATGCTTGGTCGAGAGGATTAAATAATACTAGACAGTAGACAGTGTTAAGGAAGAAAAGTAAGATAAAATCTTATTTTATTATAATTTTTGTCCTACCCAATAGTATGTACCAAACAAGCACTCGTCGCTTATGCGACAGAAATCCAATTTTACTTGTATAAAGTCTTTGATGGATTTCTGGATAAGTTGGCCAGGGCAGTTAGCTACTATATTTTCTTTAACATACACCTTATCTACCTTTTTATTACTAAGTAACATTTAGCTTATCAGTCCAAAAAAAGGAAGAAATATTTTCTTGGATTATAATAAACTCAGTAAGAAACACAAACGCTTAAATCGTATCATTTAAAAACAATACCTTGTCTAAAGGTCCATGGATCCCCAGACTCGCGTTCTATTCTTTTGGGGTTTTCTGTAAATTAGAATATATACCTTAAATCGTGTATTTATTCATTTATGTCCTGGCACAACAGGGTAAGAGGAAACCCATATATACTAGGAAGAATTACCAATATACCTGAAGATTCACAATTACAATCTCACCCTGCCACATAGACACTTAAGAGGCAAATTACATGCAATAGTAAATTAGTAATCTACAAACTGCACAGAGTAAAGGCACTTACAATGTTGAATCAAATATGAAGCAGAGAAGATTTTAAATATTCAAGTCCATAAAACTTTTCCTCCAAGAAATTCAAGACAGAAGATTGATTTTCATGTCCACTAGAAGAAAATTGCAGCAATCAATGGAAACAATATAGGCATTACAAGTTACAGACAGCAGAAAGTTCGTTAACTTTCGAAAATCGATATTTATGTTTAACATTCCATTGAACTTTCGATATATGTTAAGTTAAAATTTATAGGAAACTAGACATAAATTAATGATCGTGTAACAATGCAACAACTCCATCAATCAACGGATCAACAGAGCAACAATTAATGAAATAATACAAGTAATGATCGCGTAACAATGCCATTAAACAAAAACAGTTAAAACAAGCAAATAATACTATGAATGAGTACCCAGTGTCGTTTGATGATGAATTTCAGTTCCCCCAGGTTGATTTTTAGATTGGAGCATATTTGAGTGTTCAATTGAAATGGGGTCGAGCGGCATTTCATGCGTGTTGGTTGCAGGTTCATTGATTGGTAGATTCGAGCCAAATTGACGAAGACCCATATATGTATCTTGTCCGCCATAATGAGTAGGAGGTAATGATGGTAGTACGCGACCGTGATTCTCAACGTCGGCGGCTGAAGAAAGGGATGCAGTGTGCGTGGTTCGCTGAATTCGAATTGGGCAAGATCTTTCCCCTTTCCTTCAAATTTTGGTATGGAATTGAAGAGTAGGATGAGGACATGTTGATGGTGTGGAAAATCGGTGGTTTGTCAGGCGATATTGTGGTTGAATTTGGAGTAGAAGGTGTCGGCTCCATGAGGCGTGGAACTGTTGTTTGTTGAAGATGGCGTGGAGTTGTGATTTGTTTCACTTTGCCCGCTTCCCCTGTTTTCAACTTGTTTTGGTGTTTTAGCCTAAAAACATCCAAAACAACTTTTGGCCGATTTCCGTTTTATGTACAATTTTTTTTGTGTTTTCAAAAATTCGTTTTCGAAAATGGGAAAGAGAACGACTTTTCAGATTCATTTTGTGTTTTCAATGGAACTGTAACTTTACCAACTTATTGTGTTAAGTCGTTTGAGTGCATTATTAATTATATAATTTTCTCGGTAAAAGTATTATTTTAGAGTTTATAATGTAGTGTACAATGATTATTACAACTACAATGCAGAAAACAAAACTCTCAAAGTGTAAAAACCGAACCAACTTCAAATCTTCTTCAACCTCACCACCAATATCTCTTGTTGAGCTTCGATTTGTGCCACATCGGATCATGCACTATCGTCTATGGGAATGGTAATGAATATACTGAGAGAACTGCCGGATGCTACCAAGAATTTCACCGAGGAAATTGACGCAGAACGGAAGTTCGCGTAAATCTTTAGTTCGTAAAAACTGGAAGCCTCCGGGAAAATAATATCAAACCAAAACGACATATGCTTTATTCTGATAACAAAAGCCTTTAAATAGTCTCTGGGAATCCTAATTTAAGCAAAAAGACCAAAATAGCCATCCACTAAATCAAAACAACTAAAAACACAAAAGCAAAAAGAAAATGGTAAAATTTCAACTACCTGCCAACATGCCTTAAACAGAGAATTTGAGGGTGGAAACGACCTCAACCGGGGAACCCCGGGTTGGGATGGTATGGAGCACTGAAAACCCTTCCCGAAAACATATTATAATAGAAAATCCGACACCTGAGCTGAAAGTTATAACCGTTTCTTTGGAGCAGCAGCTCGTTTAGCCAATTTTCGATCCATCTCTTCTTCAAACTCCCAATCTAATTGTTCTACATCAGAAATGAAAACTCTCACTTAGTATTCCATCTTTATATTTTACTCTCAAAAGTTTTCAACTCTTAAGGCATGTCATGCTTCACTCCGTGTTTGTCATTTTAAATTAGTTTGTCTTTTCAAAGCAAAAACAGAGTGGTTGGCCATTTTCATTGTCCTATTTAAAAATTGAATGGTTGAATTTTGCCACTATAGAGACGATTGTTTAAATTCATAAAAGAATAATTTCAACTCGCACACTTTGTCCATTACATTTGACGTCAATCCAAACATAGATCTTTATTCAATTCTCCATTAAGAAAAACAATTTTCACTTTGCCTAAGTTGAATAGCTCAAGTGTCATTCTTGTAAACATTGAAACTGTGTCACTATAAATCATGTTCGTTTTCATTGATTGCACCCTACGAGTTTTATTCCTTCAAATAGATAATCTTTCACAGATTATTTTCTCGACCAAATCAATTTCTAATTTAATAACTCAACAGAGTTGACCGTTTTTTGTAAGACAATGAGCATGCGTGGTATCAAAAACATTAACACTTTCAACATTTCTGTATATTGACATCAAAAAACAACTTCCTTTTCATTATAAAAGGAGATGAACTTATTGCAAGCAGGATAAAAGACACAAGATAAAGTTCAAGAAACGTAACATATAGAATCTCAGGACCTTCTTACGCGTTAGAAACTTTTCACCATTTAGCGAGGAGGGTTGATGGCATGTAACAGGCGGCTGTCCATACTATTTTCTTCCGAGAACTCCCCAATAACAAACTCAGGATTTATCGACAATTGATATAGGTCGGAGTCCTCAGTTATTAACGCCAAACCCAAATTTTCTTGAGGAATTTCTTTTTGAATCCATGTTTGAACATTATGCTTTCTCAGCCTTTCTAACTCCATCGCCACTTCTTTCATTGTTGGCCTCTCTTCCCCATTTAACTTGAGGCATCTTTTAACAAGCTCAGCCACCGCATGAAGTTGCTCTAAACTCCCTTCCCTCAGAACCCTTGGGTCGAGAATTTTGAATAGATGATTATCCTTCAAGGATACAATGAAATATGTAGCCAGGTTACTTACTTCTTCAGATTTTTCACTGGAAAGTGGTTTTTTTAGTGTCATTAGCTCTGCTAGAACTACCCCGAAACTATAAACATCACTTTTATCTGTCAACTGGCTTGTTTGGAAGTACTCGGGATCTAGATAACCTAAGGTTCCTTGGACTAGAGTAGTGACTTGATTTTGATCAACAGGCACCAATCTTGAAGCTCCGAAATCTGATATTTTTGCAGTATAGTAATCATCTAACAGTATATTGGGAGATTTGACATCTCTATGAATAACTGGCATTGCTGCTGCAGAATGAAGATAAGCTAATGCACCAGCAGACTCTGCAGCAATTCTCAAACGATTTTCCCAAGAAAACCAAGGCATTCCCTCGCTGTTGTGGATATGGTAAAAGAGTGTACCATTAGAGACATATTCATAAACCAACAAA